>CAEGAD010101603.1:0-38837 GCA_903067055.1 Poeciliopsis paucimaculata
CAGAGAAAAGCTCCAAAAGAGAATCAAACTTAAAACTCTGAACTAAGAACTTCTGATCACATAATAGTAATTAACCAATAACTATTGTCAGTAGTCCCTAACATTAATATGATCACACAGCTTGTAATCATATATATACTATTGTTATAAAGGCTGAGCCAAGAACATTTATGTCTGTATCAAACAAATAGCCCTTCATGTTACTCTGTACCCATGAAGTAGCTCCCAGTCTCAAAAAGGTTGGTGACCTCTGCTTTAAATGGTTGTTGTAGGAAGGTCTGATGAGTGTAGCAGGCTTAAGGAGGCAGGATAAGCTGGTATCAAGCTGCAGAACTCCATGCCAGAGGCTAGAGGGTCAGTGAAGTGTTTTATGTGGTTGACACAGTGGCCTCATGGACTCAGAGAGGATAGGAACAGCTGCTGTTTTCATCAAGAGGTTGAACACAGCTCTTACACACACCGTGTTTGTTTTGTAACCTGATTAAAACAGAAGCAGCATGGCCAGATTCTGTGTAAACACCGACCGATTGCAGGGACAAAGCTGGAATATTCATTAAGACCCCAGAACATTTTTGTTTGCTGTTGTCGCTCAGAAGTATTTTTATTTTGATGGCTGAATTGCCCGACTTCCTGGTGTTCACAGGGTGGTTGAAATATAATATCTAATTCGGACAGAATTTGTCAAACCAGGGACAAGAAACTGAGCTCTACAGCTCATTACAGCACATTTAAGCACAAATCAGCTCATTTAATATTGATATAAAACATCTGAATCAATTCAAAATGTGCACATGTGTGCAACATGTGCCTAATAGATACTGAGACCGACTGGGTAAAATCAGATTCAATCATTTCTCAGCAGCTGAGCATCCAGACAGTCTGGATGGAGCAAAGCATAGAACAAGAAATTGTTTTTACCCTACTAGTTCAGAATATGCCAGCTTGTTGGATTTTTGTTACAAAATCAACAACTTCAGCAGGAACAGTGATAACCCACTGAAGACACCTGCAGTAACATTTTATGAAGATATTATATCACAGTTCACCATAGTAATGAGCAATTTAAAAAAAAAAAAAACTGAAATGTTAATTAGCTTTTACTGACCGCAGTGTGTGGCAATAAGTAAACCGTCAACGTTCACTTCAACATCCAACAGCAAAAAGGGAGGAAACGTGTCAGATCTTGCAGGAGAGCTGTTTTCAGCAGGGTTTTCTGTCTTTCACAGACACCGGGTCATTTGCCTTGTGGGTTTAGTTCTCATGGAGAAGTGACACAATACACATCTGAAAGCCTCTGATGACAGAAAGTACACTGCATTAGAGCTAAAAAACCTGCTTTGACAGAAATCAGTGATGCAGTAAGAACTGGGCTTTCTTCATGACCTCATTAATGGACTGACATCTTCCAAATGTGCCTGTGGCATGGAGGGCCACCCATTCACCATGAGACCGCCCTTTACCATCACTCACAGTTTTTTGTGTAAAAATTAATGAAACTTAATACATTGTGGACGTAATGTGAAAACCTGTAACAAAAAAATCTAAACCTGAGCAGGTTTATCTGCATGTGTGTGTGTGTGTGATTATTTGATTGGAAGAAGGAAACTTCACTCGGGTAAAATGCTTAGGGGTGTCAATACTTCAATACTTTTGCTAAGCATGGCGGCATTACGGTGCATGCAGAATGATGTCACTTCATTGCAGCACCTCTTGTTAATCTGGGTTTGCTTAACCTTTGCATAGAAGCACATGGCGCTTAATGGTGCTTCTGTGACTTTTCCATGGGAAAAAATTACTCACAGGCAAACATGTTTTAAAAAGAAAATATACACAAATTAAAGCCCGGCTCTACGCTGACGTAATTTACATGTGGCGCCTTTGGATGATAAAGCTTCTTTTGTGCCTGTGTTAACAGAGAGGAGCTCATGTGAGCAGAACAGACAGAATTCAACACATCTGTATCTTATCCCTGCAGGGGCTAGTAGGGCATTTATCATTCATTTTCTGTCTCATTTGTCACGTTAAGAGGAAGGTGAAAGCTGTTCCGCTCTCTCTGAGAAGTGAGCTAACAAGACGGATATTATTTTCTAGACTTTTGAAGAATTTGTTCCTCCCAATGGAGAGTCTGTCTGCTTTCTCCACTGCTGCAAAAACTAAAAAATCTGGACTTTTCTGGGTTTTATGTGGAGACCAACATAAAATAGGTGTATGATTATGAAAGGTAAGGAAAAGCATACATTTGAAGATCTTATACGAAATTAGAATATTTTTGAAAGGTACATTACAGATAATTGTAAAGAAGGGATTAAGCAGTGATAAAGATGCCCTGTACTTCAGATAAAACAGTTCAGCTGAGGCTTTGGTGCAAAGAGTTGATTAAAACTGACCTAAAAATTTCAGTTATTGTCTTTTTTGTACAATAAAAAAAATAATGTTTAAACTCTTCTTAGCTCATTGTTATGATTTTCCAGCCAATAACGTGAATGTCCAGCTAAAGTATGACTTTTGGCCTAAAAGTCTGGCACCCAAGCAAAAATCTGTCTGTTGGATACTCTGATAGAGGGATACATTCTTTCTCTGTGGATTTGTCAGAAAAACCTTTTGGTTGATTATGCCAGGGCCCTACAGTGCTATTTTTCACTCTTGTTAATATTGCCAGTGTGATAAGAAGAATCCTTTATCATCTCATAAACATGCCAGTAAACAATTACAGTCTATAATAAATTTGTCTCAACAATAATGTTTTGCTCTGAATGTGAACAAAAAGTAAACTGTGGAGTTTGTAGAAACTTACTGAAGGCTTACTTACTAAAATAATAAAATAATGAAATATAATCAAAAATGACTTCATTAATGAATGAATATAAAAAGAAAAGACTAAAAATGACTGTAAAATAAATAAAATGATCAAAAGTTGCGAGCGTTAATGTTTGGGTTGAAATTTTTAATTAGGATGACGTGAACACACACAGATGTCTGAGATTAAAAGCCAGGTGGATTATCAGTGGGCGGCGTCAGATAAACAGTCAATATAAAGTTTCAAAATGTATTTTGAAGGTTTTTCTTAGCTAACATTTTACTGCTGCCACTTTCAGCAGTGCTATAAAGCAACAGGTCACTGAAACATGTTTTTGATTCAGCACACATGTACAAGTTGTTCCCATACAAAGACCATATACAGTTCTATAATTTCTACAGTTGATTTATTTAACAAAACATACAGGCAATATCTGAGGTGGCGTTTCTTGACGCAATAATAGACATAACCATTTATCAACCAGTTTGAACAGAACCATACGTCAATAAGATTCTTAAAGTAAATTATTTTTATTAGACCTGTTTTGTGGCCACTATTTGCTCAGTGTTGTGATGTTTTTCAAACACTCTGCTGGTTTATGTGATGTAGTACAAGAAAAGAAAAAATGAACTCATCGCTTTCCAGAAAGTCAGTATCGTAAAAGGATACTTTTATGATACTGACACAGTTCGATTGGAGATAGAACTGTGTTCGCAGATGCAAAGATATGACTGAGATAAGTCCACTGTTATGAAGAGCAACAGTGTGCAGCTGCACGTACATCCTGGAGACTCACCAACACGCACGTCTATCTTGTGAGCTGAACGCTACAGTTTCAAGGTCTTTTGGCCCAGTTAAAGTCCAAACTGTGGTGAACTACACATTCACTTTGTGTTTAGATGCCCTTACACTCTTTATTATGTTGACATTCTAGGTATGTTATGTATATTTATATGGCTATTTTGGGCACATATAAGTCTGACAAATTCTGATCAATTTATAAACAGTGGTTAACAATGAAGATACAAAGCCATATCTTTGTATCTTTGTCGTGTCTGGTACTTAGTTATAAATACAGCAAAATATATATGCAAAAACCTTATATGTTTTCTAATAAAAGGTGCCTAATTTAGAAATGTGATTGTGTAACATACAACTTACTCACCATAGATGTTCCAAGTGCTGCAGTTTGTCTTTCTGTTTATCTTTACCACATCAAATATTTTCTTCCAACTACGATACTTTAATCTTCTGAGAACATTTAACCTGAAAAACCCACTGATCCTACATTAGAGGCTCATCTCTTGGTTGGTACTTCCTCCAGAGCAGTAGCTGTAGTGCCAGGCTAATGTTACATGTTTACTCTCAGTTTTGATATGACCTTACTTGGAAAGGTAATTCATAACACATATCAGTATGGTTTGAATGGAAAAAGTTGTTTTCTTTGTTAGATTAACAGACTCATTTGTAGTGCCATGCAGATGGGAATGGCTGCAGCTGGTGTGTTTGGTGCAGCACACACACATGCAGACACAGCATAATAACAGCAGAATTCACAAGTCAAGTTTTGACAAGGTCTATGATGGAAAAAAAGAAAAAAAAAACATCTTGAGCCAATGCCTGGGATTGGATTAGAATGCCAATAGACCAGCAGACTATATAAATTTGTTAGTGCTGATTATTTTACTGCTTCTGTTCCTCAGCTCTGTACATATCACACACCTAACTACATGTTTTCTTTTAAAGTGGTCTCAGTCAATAGCTCTCCAAGTTTTTCACAGGTTTTTGAAAGCTACTTGGATTTTAGCTGCTCTTCCACTTATCTTGAGTAAAACTCCTGACCATTTTCAGATAAATCTTTTCTATTCTTTTTATCTTTTATATGAATCATTGAGACAAAAAATAAAGATGTTTAAGCTTAAATGGAAGTCGGTTTGTAGTGCCTTCAAAAATGACAAAAAGTCTTGATGTCTAGAAGAAAGCATCATGAAATTAGATCCTGGAACTTTTGCATTTTTATCTTTAAAGTTAAAGACATATCAGGCTGTACAACACAGTTAATCTGGGCTGGTGCTGTTCTTGTCTGCATCCAGCTCTGCCTGAGGACTTTCCAGTATAAACTGGGCTGGCTCTGCCTCATGAAACACAGTACTCACCCTGGAAGGTTGTAGTCTGTAGTCCACCTTATATGTCTAAATATACATAATAATATCTCTTTATGGGTGGGACAAACAAAACACCCACATGGTTGAACAGCCATATATTTCAATATGTTGCACACATGAAAAGACAGGAGAAGATTAAATTATAAAGGTTATAAACAGCTGTGGTTTTACTGAATAGCATAAGGTACCAGAAATGTGCAAACTCCATGATTTTGCTGACACTGCTAATGCCTTAATGAAACAGTGATGATGACGGACACCGATAATTTTGTTAGTACAATCTTCCTTCTCTTCCTCCTCCTAAATGTGAGGCAGCAGGTCAAAGTTCAAAGCAGCTGACAGGTATGAGCTCATGTGAGCGGCTGCTCCATCGCATCCCGTGACTGCAGCTTGAGCAAGAGGAGTCCAAACACTGACAGGGGAGGAGAAGAATCTGCAGGAGACTCCTCTCAACTTCTTAAAGCTTTGGCAACATGCGATGAAGGGAAACTAACCATTTTCTTTCAAGGTTGAGTTTCACAGCAGCGCCAGGGACGAGTTCAAAGTGATGCATTTCTTCAGACATCAATAGTAGCAGTGAGAAAAGGTGGAGCAGACTGATCTTTTCACTGATTTTCTGACTCATATGTTACACTGTCATCGCACGGTGGCAGTTTTAACAAATATGGAAATGAAATATTTTTGTAAAGGTTATAAACCGTAGCTTTATTGAATGCTTGACCATCTCATATTGAACTTCCAATGCTCTTTGCTAAGTGGCCAAGTATATTTTACTGACCTATTTATTTATTACTACTAGTAAAATAGGCCATCCTGCCCTGCTGTTGGATTCACTTAAAGAATTCAGCCTTCTGAGGAGAAGGATTCTACATAATTGCAGACAGAGCATCTTCATATTGACACATGAGATTAAATAATGTTATTGTCAGGTCATTACTGACATTTGACAACTCTACAAATACCTGCATAACTTTATCATAGTAATATAGATGTGCCATGTATGCTATCTCTCAGCTGAGACACTTACATGACTAATGTTTAATATTTTGGACTCTACAGGTGCTGATTTGGGTTCTGTTTTGAGTTCTGGTTGGTAATCTTTCACCCTGTTTCTTTATCACTTCTGGCCTTTGATTACTTGCTACTTCGCAGGGTAGTCATGCTCAGTTTAGTTAATGTTTACCTAATTCTTATGTTCTCTTGGGTCTTCATATTAAGTTGTCATTTCTACAATTAGCTCTCTCAGTCATTGTTCCCACTCCCATCGCTCACAGCTCTTACACAGCAGCATTGAATGAATCAGTCTAACGTTCCAGTAGTGACTCTTCCCAGTCTATTGTCTTCCCAGTTCTCTGTCACTCATTGCCAGATCCTCCTGCTCTTTCCCATTACATTTCCCTGTAGTATTTTTTAGCTTGTTCATTTCTTACCTTATTTATTTGTCAGGATTGTGAGTCTGTATTGACAACTTTCACATGCACTACCTACCAATTAGCATAGCTGGATGGGCCCCATATGGGATAAACAAGGGCAAAAAGGTTTGATCTGTGGTTTCCATGGTGACCCTACATGGAAGCAGCAAGGCTTTGGTTCATTTCAACTGCTAATATGTGAAGTGGAACAAAATAGCCATTACCAATGATACAGTCATTCTAAATATAAACATTTAATATTTAACTTCATTTGGTAGGTTTTCAACGAAAAACTTACCACATAGGTTGGCCCCAAATGGCAGCAGTGTGCTGGTGAATCCTCCATGTATATTTTCTTTTTCTCACAACTGAACTTCTGTCCCCCTCTATTTGTTGTTCTGATGCACAGAGAAGAGTTTTAATAAAGCTGTGTGAGCCACTTGAATGTGACATCATTGGTGGTTTGATGTGTCTTTAAAGAGACCACAAAGCATGGCTTCTCCCTCCACAAAAGCCTGATTATGACGAAACCAAAACTGCTATTATGTGAAGTGGAACAAAATAACCATAACCAGTCATTCTAAATATAAACATTTAATATTTACCTTCATTTGTTTTTTTATTGTTCTTGGTGAACCACTGCTGATCTTTTACTGTTCCAATAAATAATTTACAATTCTTGTTACTGTGGGTTTTACTTTGCTTTTGTCATTTTCATGAGAACTTTTACCACTTCTTTTGTTAACCTGCCTTTCTGAAACACTTCAGCTAGAAGCAGTGTTTTACTCAACATGTATGTGTTTATGTGTTTGAGTGCTCCAGCAGGTTGTGAACACACAGTCGTAGCACATGCTGGGATGAGCCACAGGCTAATTGTTCAGTGTGTTTTAACCATTGTGGTCACAGCTGTTATTACAGGCTGAGCTCTTTGGAAATGAAATGTATGTTTGAAGCCCTCTTATGAAGCTGCGTTCCTGAATAATCCAGCTAAGATTTGCTCCCTGTAAGCTCACCTCAAACACTCCTGCCAGGGCAGAAAAACAGAGCTGGGGAAAAGTACAGAAGCCTGCAGGGTTTGCTTCTATGCTATAATTGGTTTCTTGATATGCTTAACATTTAGGTATCTGGGCAAAACTCTCTTCTTTCATCTTATCTGTTCTAAAGACATTCTACCTGTTTTGGACCTGAGGTTTGCTACGATATTTGTTTGCAGGAAATGTGTATTTCCCTTTCTCAACAATTCATGCTTGTTCACTGTTTTTCCAGTTGTCCTTTTATGAAGCATAGTGTACTGAGTCTGAAATGTAGCTCATATTCTGTTGTCTTTTTCTGCATTGCATGGTGTATCCATTGAGCGACTGAGTCAATCCTCTTGAACTTTGAATAAATGTTCTTCTTTTACGTTGATGACATTTAGATTCTTTGGAATATACTTTAGACACTTCCTACAGAGACGAAACAGGGAGTTTCTTCTCTAGGATGATTGCTGACACTTTTATCCCTCAAAAGACTCTATTAAAGTATTGGTAACTCAATTTTTTGGTGAAAGGGAGATCGTTTGGCAACACTTAATTGCTTATAGGAAACATCTTTTTTCAGAATTCTAAAACTGGAGATAGAAGAAAAACAAGACTGTACTTCATAGCATCCAGGGTCTTATCAAGACATTGTTTTGCAGATTTACGTGTGAGAAAATAATGGGAATTCTGTGCAATGTCAAGTTCTGTCATGTCTTAAAGATGCATTGATTTGCTTCTGTTTTGCATAGTGTGTCTGGTGCTGGAGAAGACTGATTTGAGCTGAAAGTATGGTGAATATGAAGCTGAGAGGCGTGGATGAACTACAATGGGGCCCATTATGGATTCAGTTTTGTACAGGCCTAGTAACCTGGGGAGAGGTGTATTGAATTGGTAGTGTTGGACCAGATGATTTTATATCAATGAATGTGACAAGGAACTGAGATGACTGACATATCTTTTCATCACTTGGGAAAAGACAGGGCTGATAACCCAGAGAGACTTCAAAAGGGGAAACACTGGTTGCTGAGAAAATGCAAGACTGTACCAAGAGAAGATACTCAGTTGGATGGATTGGTGGAGGTGAGAGATCTGAGTTTAGATTCAAGTTCCTGATTCATGCATTTGGTTTGTCCATAGGATTGTGTGTGAAAACCAGATGACCTTAGGGTGTAATGCATTGCTGGCCTGCTTCCAAAGTTGAGAGACAAACTGAGGGCCAGTCAGAGAGGTTGCCCTGAAAACGGAACATGTCCTTAACTACAAGTTAAGCACCAGGAACGTTTTTTCAAAGGGACAAAAGGGCAGGCTTCAGAAAAACGGTCAACAATGGCAAAAATGATGGTCATACCTTTTCAGAAGGGAAGTCGACAGTGAAGTGAGAGGCATTTTGTAATATCTAGTGGTTGGAGGAGACCAGCAGATAGTTTGTTTCCTGCTTTATTTCAGGCACAGATTTGACAAACAAGGTTGTATTCACTGACATCTTTATGGACATATGGCCATCAGAACTTACTGCTTCTATGGATAATGGATGATTTTGGCATGGCAAAAATCATTTGCTTTGTGAATCTAGTGAATTGGGCATGCTTGGACAGAGGCAGTGGTAAATGGTCTTCACTTGTATAGCACTGTACCAAATCCAGAGGATCCCAACACATTACGGTCAGTCATTCACCCATTCACACAGCCAGAGTTGCCCTTGGGCAGTCTGACAGAGTCCAGGCTGCCACGCACTGGCTGACCAACACCAGCAGGTGAGGCTGATGAAGTGTCTTACCTGAAGATACAACGACAAAGACAGATGGAGTGGGGGCTCAGTGGTTACAGGATGAACTCCTACCTCCATCGCCACCATCACCCATATGTGATGTAGATTTTGTTAGGTGGGATGGTTCCAGAAGTGGGTTCATTTGGTTGAGCTTGGCCGATTCAACTTGGTGCCCATGTGAGGGCTGTGGAAATTTTCTAACAAAGACTGTGGCAACATGGCTTAGCTTGGGCTCTACTTGTGCTTAATGCAGTGTTGACTGTGTATGAAAGCCATGTTACAGGGTGCTTTCTAATGCTTTTGACAAGGGAGGTTTTAGTTTTAATGCTGTATTTAAAAGTCCTCTGTTAAGCCAAACTGACAGAAAAGTTAGAATTCTAGACAGAGAAACATTCCATGAATTACTCACACTTGTTGCCTTTGTTTGGACCAAGTTCAGTGAACCCTGATTTAGACTTTAATCAAAGAAGTGGCCTAATGGCTTTGACACAAGATCCCTGCTTTTATCTGTTCAGTGCATTCTCCCCAGCTTGGCCTTGCTTTTCATCGATACTCCTGCCTGTGATGTTGACACAGCAAAGCCTCCCTTTGATTTCTTGTCAAAGAAGGCTAAAAGGCACAGGCTAAAGACAGCAGGGCAGCAGCTTGGGGGAAAGGGCGGACCTGTCAGGGCTTGTGGAGGGCCTTAATGGGAGTTTATGGTAACAGAAAGACATGAACGGGAAAACTGAGGGGTGACTAAGGTTTTAAGCTGATATCTGAGCTCCTTCCTCTGCAGCTCCTCTAGCAGAAAGCTTCTTGTTAAAGAGGTACAAACAAACAGGTGACTGCACACCTTGAAAATAAGGCCGCCCACAAAGAGGCTATTCTTTAAAGCCCAGACCACAGCTTCATTCATCTATGGCACTTCCTTAAGTAAAGTCAAAAAGAATGATGAATTCTCAAATCTGCATTTAAGACACGAAGATGTAATCTGGCGAGGCGCCCTCTGTGTCCTTCTCTCTTTGTTGTGAATTGTGAGGTCATTAGTTTGCTGTGTTTGGCCTAACTGTCACACCTAGGATCTGGAAAAATGAAGCCAACATGGAAGCCTTGTGAGCTGGCTTTCCATTACAAATGGAAAGGCAAGTCTTTGTCAATATTCTTTTCAAAAAAGAAAAACAGTTTCAATGAAGGTAAAATCAATATAAAATCAATATATTTCAGTGCAACAAACTTTGTCAAAACGACTTGACAAACGTCTTCTACAAAAGAGAATAATAAAGAGCTCTTTTTTTTTTATCTAAAAGGAGCATATCAAGCTTCACAAATAAAAAAAATAAAAAGCCATAAAGCACAGAAGTTTCCCCCTATACAAACAACACATTAAAAATAAAAATAAGAATCACAGTCAGTGCCTTTCTATTTTTGATTATCTAAGAGCCACTCTTTAAAGTTAGTAGAAAACATTCTGATTTTATGATTTTCAGATTTTGCCACAAACTTCTCTGCAATTCATTAAGTTTTGATGTGCTGGACACATTGTGCCACTTTATATCTCAATCAAGAATCTATATTACTTTCAGTTGCTAAAGACGTGCTACATATACCAAACATGACTTAAAATATATTTGACTTCAATATTTAACACCTTGAAATTGGGCCTCTGTCTCTTTAAAAACTCCTACTCTTTCTGAAACTCTGCCTTCAGGAAGTCATGGTTCCTCTATTAACCCTTTAACAACATTTTACTGGCGTTTAACTGAAAAGTAGCTCAACAGATGTGCTGCTTCAATGTGTTTCAATGTGCTTGCTAATTAGTGCTGGCTAGTCTGAAGGAGCTGAGTGGAAGAGGTGGAAGCTTGGAAACGGCAGCTCTGAGGAGGTGCTGCACCTCAAAGGTGGCATTAGGTTCACCCAGTTTGCTTTGAAATTAAAGGATTTATCAAACATATATGAGAATCAAGTCAACACTACAGGTGTGTTTTTAATGAGGGAATAAGATTATAACATGATGTAAAGCTAAAAAAAATTATTTTACATAATACTACTTGTTTCATGAGAAAAAAATGGTGCTTGGGTTTCAATTATTTTATGCAAATTATCTGATTAGTATGGCGGGGATTTATATTTAGCCTTGCTGATTCAACACTTTGCAGAACCACCTTTCACTGAAATAATAACTACACACGAGCATTTGCTTTGTGTTTCCCTCTGGAGAAAAACTAGTGCTTTTTTCCTCCTGATATTTTCTCTCATTCCTTTTTGCATAGTATTTCAAAAAAAAAAAAAAAATAAGCAGCAATTCTTAAGGCTTTCCACAGATTCTCAACTGGATTTTGGTTTGGACTTTGACTAAGCCTTTCTAACACATGCTTTAATCAGGTTGTAGCTCTGGGTGTGTGATTAGATGAACCTCCATCCCAGTCTTACAATTTCTAAACGTCTTTTTCCAGATTCCATATTTTTCCACCTCTGATTAATGCTTTTCTCAGCCACCCTGTCAGCTGTGTGGATGGCTGCAGCTGTGCCGTCATTTTTTATGCTCATCTGATCAGAAAAGCTCAGTCAGGGATTAGTTTAATACCTTTCTATAGTTTCATGCTGTGTTCCCTTGTCTTTGTCTTGATGATTGTCCTGTATCAAACTTCACTGAACTGCTAGGTTTGTGCAGAGATTTTTTTTTAATGTAGAAATAGGCTGCTGAAGCTCTAGAGACTCTCCTAATCCCCCCACCCATCACCCACTTACATCAACTTGCCCACTCAGCTCTGTGAGTTTCCATTGGCAACGTATATGGGTGTAACAGTTTTGGATCATTACTCCATATAAGTCCTTAAGCAGCGAGCACAGATGTAATGTCATGCTGCACTGACAGCTATCTGAGAGTGATCAAGCTATCTTGATTGGTTCTCTGACATTCATATGGCAACCTAACAATGGCTGGCAGCAAGTCCTCTAGTTACTCTCACTAGTTAAGTTCCTAAGCGTGCATGTGTGTGTGTGTGTGGGCGTGTGTGGGCGTGCGTGTGTGTGTGTTTCTTCTCTTGTCGAAGTGTTTGGGAAAGTGTTGGACTGACCTGAATCGTAGCTGGAGAAAAATCTGCTAACCTCAGAGGCAGACAGATTGCTCATGATGAGGCAGCTATAATCTCTGCTGTAAACATTTGTAGATTTGTGGTTGTTAGTGTGTGACACAGTAAGCCCCCGCTTCTGCTGATTTCAGCTTCATTTCACTCCTCTGTGTTGTTCTTCCTCCACAGCACACCCTAGTCTAAACACAGCCTGAGCTAAAAACCCTGACACAGCCTAGTTTGACTGCCTGTTAATTTCCTTTGCAATGGAACCATGAACATACACGGACACACATTTACACACGCACACTCACTCTGTGCTGGATCATGGGTTATTTAATTGCCCTCATTTTGAATGTGTGCAGCAGTCTGGCAGTTCCACTGGTAATATATCTCATAGTGATCTGAGAGCGAACTAGAGGAGGAGTTTTTCTGCGGTTCAGCCGTTCAGTCCTATTTGGCCACTCTTCCAATTATTGAGCAATTAAAGACGGAGCAGGAGGAATGCATAGAACCTGTTATTGCTGGCAAAGTTCTTGCTGGGGTTTGCACTTCTTCTTTCACAGTGGGGGATGGAAGACCAAAATTGAAACAATTAAAAATAAAGGCAGAAATGAATACATTTCTTCTTCCTTTTCCTACATGCAGTTACTTCAGGGAAACCTACAGACAGGTTGGTAGTAAGCTTCATGGCTCAGCTTCCTTCACAATCGAGCTAGCACATTACATACATCACAACTAAACTTTAGCGATTAGGTCAAATTAGACGAAATTATTTTAAACTTTAGCAGAGCCTACTCCTCCAGGAAGTAATCGTTTCTCAACAATGTAGGGTCCTATGATAGGTTTGAAGAAATATCAAAAACCTAAGGTATATTTTTCCTGTTTGCGGAGCCTGTTTGCTCTGCAAACAGAGCCTGTTTGTCAATCATTTGAATTCCTTTCTTAGAGCGGAACCCAGTTCCTCCATTATTATTATTATGGTCACAGTTTCTTTTTAGGCTCAAAAAAAAACCATGCAGCTATCAAGTTCCTGTGGTTTTTGTTACCTTTGCTGTTTGGCTTATTGAACTGCATTGGAAGAAATCAACCAGACCACTGGCCTTGTAGCTGCAGGCCTGGTCCCAGTCTGTCTATTTCCTCCACTTGAGGCACACTTGAGGCAAACCTCTGTTTTTCAGTTCATGGCTTCATGTTAAATTAGATGAGTCTCACCCTGGCTACGTCACACTAGGCTTTCAACTGCTTCCTTTATGCACTCTGAAGGTCATGGCTTGGAGACCAGAATTTGCAAAGACAGACACATTCCCTTCCAGTGTTATTCATGAATAGACATGAACAGTGTCCAACTGAACTTTGTTTATAGGGACTAGAAAGTCCATGAAAACAACCCAATCCATTAACTACCTTATGATGGCTGTGGGGACACAATGATAGTCCTTTCTGAAAGTCCAATGGACAATCTTCTCAGTATTATCCCCTCAGCAGCTTGGTGAGAGGTAAACATCTGGCCCAGTGTGTCCATCAACATGCTTTTATGTGCATTCTGAGGTGTCACATTAGAAAAAGTTGATGGGAAATTCTTGATCAATATTTCTCAAATTTGTAAAAAATGTTGAGGTGGGTTTTGACTTGTCCGAAAAACAGTAAAAGCACAAACGGGGAGATAAAAACACATTTTCTGAATCTAAGCTCCAGCCTGGAGAGGAGGACTGTCAGCATGGCGCAGCTGGTGAGAGGCAGTCTAGGCTGGGATGGGAGTGAAGTACCGTCCCCATCCACCGGTGGGACAGTGCCATACCAGAGGCAGGAAACTCTGAAGAAATGTCTAAACCCAAACCTCCAGCTCAGAGGGCACTCTCTTCGTGTTTTTATGCTGTCGATGTTAATTAGCAAACTCTGCTTCTTGTTTATTACAACCATGTGTAACGTCAACAACTGATGAAATCCTGCTTGCATAGACTGGTAGATTAACTAATTCACATTTATTTCTTTATTATTATTATTATTTTTATTTTTTTGCAACTTTTTAGTACTGATGGCCACCATGAAAAGTGTTTTTTCTCTTTTGAATCCAGGTATGTATAGTGGTCCAGAGACCAGTTTCTAGCAGAAGGTTTGAGGCTTATTGTTCCTCAGTGGTTGGAGTTTTCCCTCTCTCTCTCTCTCTCTCTCTCTCTCTCTACCCTGTAAGCATCTGCAGCTTCAGAGTTGTTCCATGCAACACTGAAGAGACGCGTCAGCCTGACAGTCCTTATCTTAGGTCTTTAAGCTGCTATTTCTAAGCTGACGCAAAGAAGCAGCCTAATGAATAAAATGGTGAACTGCAGCTTTAAATTTTGAAAAACATTTCTCCTGGCTGAAAGCTCTCAGGCCCGTCCAAATGTCTCTGAGCATTCTGCACCTCGGTGTTGTTTTAGCTCTGCTGTTAGACTCCAGACTGAGGTGCAAAGTTCTGGTGCAACGCTGAAAAGGCTCCTTTGTCTGACCGCCCCAGACTTGTCCAGCATCATGTTTCTACTGGAAGTCTGCGTGTGTGCCTGATGTAACAGTGAAATTAAATGTCTCGCCAAACCAGATGTTAGACAGAGGATGTGCTGTGAGGACGCCTGACCAAAGGGTCTGGGAAGAAGGTAAACAGGTCTTTAAGTTGTTGGATAGGTGGAAATGTTAAACTGGAAAGAGAATTTTCAAAACTCTATTGCTGAGTTTTGTCAAATTATTTGTTAAGAAATCACTGAAAACATGAAGCAACAACTTGTTTTCAAAAGTTAGAAACAGGTGATTGTCATGTGTTAGAGCCAAAGACAGTCAGACCAGATAGATCAATGGTCTGAAAATCAGGTGATTACAGCACTGAGTTTGTTGCTTTAACAAAGAAAGTAAAATGTCTCTGGTAGAAGCTGTGATCAGCAAACAAAAGTAGAAGTTGTGAACAATGAAGTTGATTTTCTGCACAGTTCTAGGATAGTCCGACTGCTGTTTTAACAATGGCAATAATGGAAGTGAAGGAAGCCAATCACTCCGTGTTGGTCACACTTCCAAATGTTGAATTAACATCAACAGGCCTTGCATTCTGCTCAGCTCTTCTCTCTTTGTAGTACAGGATGGTTGTTTAAAGCCAGGAAAGTTCTGGTTAACTTCTTAGCATTGAACCCTAACCAGACAAATGTTAGAGATTGGGTAAAATTTAAAACTTTGTCAGAGTTCACACCTCCAGGAAATAATCGTTTCTCAGGGTCCAGACCCTCTGAATGAAGCAAAGTTTAGAACAAGGTAAGCCTGAGTGGGCTTCTTGTTCTAAACAGGTAAGCCTAGGGGGCGCTGCAGAGTGCCTAATGGCAGCAAGATCCATTATCCCACACCTCCAGAGCATATTGATGGGTAGTGTTGCATAGGTACAACTTTTGTCTATGCAACTTATGTATTCTTTTCATAAGTTGAGTTGCAAAAAGGAAGGACAGACATCCTAAAGCAAGAATAGTCAAACTATGATCCATAATTTGACTAAGGACTCGTCAAACATCTTCCAAGAGAGACAATGATGGAAAATTAGCACATCACTCTAACAAATATTCAATGGTGAGTTTTCAGTTTCCACTGCAGAAAACAATAAAAAATAAAGTTTCAGTCATTATTTTAATGGAAAAAAATATTGGTGTCATAACTTAAGCTCATAAAAATTATTGCTGCAGATGTGTTTCATGATGTCAGCCCAACTTAGGGTTTCAATATAGGTCTCCAAAATCCACAGTTCTTGTGGCAGATTCCTGTTGTCATCAACCAGAACAGTTAGTCTGACTCAGATTGCTAAAGAAATGGGAAAAAAATGTGGGTTCCTGTGATAACTGTCATAATATGAGGCGCATGGCAACTTGGTCTGCCATTTTGCGACAATTAGCTAAGCATTTCTTCAAGTTATGCAACAAATCCTCAAGAGAGTTAGAATGGTGCTGATAGAATTATTATGCAATGTTGTTTTGATTATGTAAGCTGCTACAAACAATATGAGCTGTGAAGCTGAACTGGAGAAAGTCCTCTGGAAGGGAAGCACAATCTGGGCAGGCCTAATTTTCCAAAAACCGTATGTCTGTTCTGTGTCTGTGCGAGTGCGTGTGCATGCGTGTGTGTGCGTGTGTGTGCGTGTGTGTATGTGAGTATGTGCAGAATCATAAATTAAGCAATAAGCCATTGATCAAAAGAGCTGAATATGGATGGATCTGTTTGCAATTTGTCGTTGTTTCCGTCCAGACAAAAAAAGAGTGAAAACCGGGGGGGAGTCTTCCAAAAGCAAAGGGATGCTGGGAAATTCAGGAGACAACCAGCTGTTTTCCATCTATAACATATAGACACGGTGGAAATTGGAGGGTTTGAGCTGTGGAAATACTAGGGGTGTGAGGCCTGGAAGGAAAAACGATTCCCAGTGGGAAGAAAGAAGTGCAATGTCAACAACCAACGGTGAGAAGTTCATAAGTTCTGCTTTTTACCTTAATGTCAGAAGCTGGAAGAAAATTATTTGATAGTCTAAAATGCTAAAAAAAAAAACAAAAAAAAACAACAACAAAAAAAACACAGATTTGCTATACAGAATATACCACATCTGTTAAGCTCTAATGCAGGACATGGTGTGTTCTATATAAAAGAAGATATTACTAAATGACACTTTGCTTACCTGGAATAATTAGTTGTTTAAAGGTGCAGAATGTAACATTTTGAAAAAAATATTATTTTACAAATTTGCTGAAACTGTCACTATATTGTGACACTATGGTATGAGAGTGCTAATTGGAAACAACCAATCAGATCCGGGGGGTGGGCTTTGGCGTTGTCAGTAATTCTCATTTGATTACCACTCACATGCTCTGCTCTTGTGAATGCTAAGACTAGTTAGCATGGCTTCCATTGATGGCTAATAAATATTTTTTTTGGTTTTTTTGTACCTGTGATCCGAGACACTGGAACTACTTCAACTGAGGTGAAGACTGACCTGTTGCTGGAGAGAGAAGCCTTTTTCCAATCAAGAGCTTCAGTCTTCTTATCTTATCCTCTTATCCCAACAGCTTCACACTTGTCTGCAATACACTGAAAATCGTGACTTAAATATGCCAACCTAACACCATCATCTGCAAGAAGCAACGGTGAGACCCTGAAGTTCCCAACCCAGAGAACTCTTCTCTTCTTGACTACACGTCCAGATCCTGTCCATGAGGATCTGGACAGACTAGATCGAATCGGACTAGACCGGACCAGGACAGCCAGGGTGGAGTGCAGCACTCACTGGAAACGACCTTGACCTTTTGTCAAGAATGTAAATTCAGAAAGACCAGATAACCTTGGAAGAATCCCTGGGGCCATCTCTCTTCTGGACAACAGGATCAATATGCAGACAAGATAAAAGGGAAAAAATGAAAACAATGCAGTTCATAATTAATCATCACTTTCACTCAATTGATTCCAAATAACTATTTTACCTAGAAGGAAAGAAAAGACTGGTCTTAGACAAACGCACACACGCACACACACGCACCACTGGAGAGAGAGTCAAGTGAAGTTCTTTGTCTGCAGAGACCAAAATAGTGTCAATGATCCCATGCATGACCTGAGGAGAAAATAAAAGGTTAAAATGTCCCACCTGGGTGGTCTCTTAGTCTACATGACACAAATACCCACACCCACACACGCACTCACACTGGAAGGTTCTGGAGACACATCACAGTCCCACCCCAACTACCTGGCAGGAGCTTTCTGAGTGTTAGAATAAAAAGATGGATGTGATCAGAGTTTGCAAACAGATGAGAACCTTCATCCAGTCACGTTCCTTAAAACCTGCTTTGAAACCGTGAATGTTTGTTCTGGTGGTTTGGTTTTGGTTAGCTTTTTATAAACATGACAAATGTGGGTTTGTCATGTTTGTAAAATATGACAAATTAATAAAAATTTCTCACGTTTATTAATTTGACGTATTAAAAAAATGGACTCTGTAAATCCCATTGGAACGGAGTACAATATCCATATGTCATGTCGTACACATTGTTCTACCATTTACAGAATTTACCCAGTGAGTTTTGTGAAAAGAAGAACTGGCTGGGAAGACAAAGGATCAGAAAGAGCTTATTCTTTTGAAACAATGATCATCTTTCATTTGTCACAGACCCTGCCACTGTCCTGATTTATCAGTTCCCTAAAGGCTCAGGACAGAACACCTGCCTGCCATCCCTAAAACACACACTTCATTCAGGTGAACCACCAGGTACTGATTTGTCATAAAGAATTAAACTTAAAGAATTAGTTGAACTTCCTATGTCTGACCCATAAATGATGAGACTTTTTACAGGTAAAGTATTTATTTACCAAACTTCAGAATGAAAAATAAAGTAAAATACATGTGAAGATATACCCTCACACTGAATCTGGTCACCAGCAGAGCTTATGTTCGGCTAAATGCATAGAACTTAAACAACACAGGTATTATCCTTTTGTTGGTTTTTAACCTTCAAATAACCAGAAAATATAAAAACAACAAATAAAAATACAACAGGTTTTCTCGACCACCTGGTTTATAAATAGGGACTTTCCCTTTCTTTTAAATGTTCATGGAGTTCTAAATTAGATTATTTTGAACAGTCCCGAACACATAAGAGTCCTTTAATCTTAACACAATAACATAAAGTAATTGACAGTTTTTAATTAGAGGGCCCACCAAAAATAAAACAAATTAAAGCCGGCAAAATAGTCTATAAACCCCCGTTGCAGGCCTGATACTGAAGACACTCACCACTGGTCCTCAATCCACAGTGATATAAGGTCCTGACGACTCATCTCACCAGATATCAGTCAGTTAATCCGCGTCTTTTTCGGTGAAGGCGAAGGAAACCACAACCAAATCCAAAAACAGTGGGCCCAGCGCAGGCGAAGCTGGTGTCCTATCCACAGGCTCCTGTTCAGACCTCCAGCATCCAACTCACCGCTCGCTTCTTCCTCGGTCCGTCAGCTGTCCCTTGGCGCTAGTGCACAGCTAAGTTGTGGCACTTTTTTACGCATTCATAGGTAATTATGAATGCGTAAGCTCGAATTAGCTTTATGAATGTGAAATAGCTTCGGACAGAAAAAACTGTACAGTCTGTTTTTCCCATACGGCATGCTATTCCTAAGGTCATCTTCTGATTGGTTGATGGGGTCCTTGTGATGACTCCTTCCCCTGGTAACTGCTGGCTCATGTAGCATCTGAGTTTGGAAGAAACAAAAACTACAACTTGAAAAAAGACTCGGCCAGAAGAGTTATTATATTCATCAGTCTGTGACTTTGTAGTCTTTTTTGTAAATTGAAAATAATTCTAGAGATTTAACAACTTGAATAAGGATCACTATCAGCAGCCTTCCAGTCTTACTGACCTTTCAGGTGTAGCAGTAGCTGTGCGAAAAGCTCCCCATCAGTCAAAGTGGAAGACGAGTCATGAGAGCTGTATATGTATGGTAATCCAACAGTCCAGTTTCTGGACATCTGGCGCGTCTGGTGTGAGGAGTTGACAAACCCGAAGCTGGTTGTAACACTTTGAATTCCTCTGAGTCCTTAAAAAGCCATTTGCAATCAGTGCAAATCATTTTTTTCTTGTTTTAAGGCAGATATGTGCAAATATCAACGTCCCATGTAAGAGACTGTAGCCACCATCTTTTTGAAAAGTTGTATAATTTTCTTTATCTTAAAACTTTTGGTTGCTCTTTAAAAATTACAACAAACTTCATGTAGTAGATATTTATCAGGAACTATAAGATGTCTTTTTTCAAAAAGTCAGGCAAGATGCGCAGCTCTAAGCCCGTTTTGAACAAGCAGGACTGAGGGCAAAATGGCTCTTTGGACAGTAAAGGCTGCAGTCCGCTAACCCCGCTGAATACTTATCCTTGATGGAGCCAACAAGCACATGGTTAAAATCTATTTGAGGGTGTAGCTTTTTGAAAAATGTTTATTCTTCCATCTGAGATGGCAAATCTTTGACAGCGACTCGGTTTCCTATTCCATGTGTCGACTCTCTGAGCGCTGCAGACGCTCGGCTCCCTGCCTCTGTTGGAAAACTGCAGTCCGCTCACATCATTAGCTCATATTTTGGCTCAACCGACCCCAACATTACAGACCACTGCGACAATTGCATTAGCAGACCACCAGCTCTGCCACAATGCAAGGAATCCAGACATTACCCAATGTCCAGAAAGAGTTGAGGGGATGTGTGGCTGCTCGACAGGTCTGCGGTTTACATTCACAGGAGAGAGACGCAAATCACACTACCAATCACACAGTCATATTAATATTTACTTGACAGGAGAGTAAGATGACAGTAAATACATGTAAGTCTGCACATGTGTTTAAGGAAAGCTATGGTTTCTTACTGGATTGAACTAACTTTCTTTATCAGGTGCCTTTTGATATTTGTAGTGAATATATAAATAAGCTGGATTTATTAATTAAAAAAGTGTAAATATTTTTCAATATCAAAATGTAAAAAAATCCTCTTTTTAATAATTAATACTTAAATTCCATCCCTTTGTTACATTTTAAAATATGCTAGTCTCAGTTTCTGTCAGAAACCGACTTCAATCCAAGTCACTTTATTTCTTTAGCGTCAATTAACAACAAATGTCTCCAAAAGCATTTTGCAAACAAGTTCAGACAGTTTCAGTTCAGACACTCTGACTGATCCTAGTTATCAAACAGTGCATTAAGCTGAATGTTCATTATTCAGATTAGTTCAAAAAAAGTTTCATCTAACAACTTCTTGGTTGAATAAAAATAATACAGAGTAAGTCTCCTTGAGGTGTGAATACTTTTGGTACATGTTAACGTAACGTCAACATGGATGGCAGAACCTAAGGCTTCCACCAGAACCTGGGAAGCCTTTACACTGCCTCACATTCTCTTCTTCCCATAATGCATCTTGGTGTCATGTGCACCCCTCACAGTTCCTTCAAAAAATGTAAATGATTTATGATTTCCTGCCCTTCTCATACTCATCAACATACAATCATTTTAACCTCTAGGTCAGCCTAGATCTAGAGGTTCTAGATCTCTAGACGTCATCGAGGTTTATCAAGAACAGACCGGTGGACTTTGGGCCCATTAAATTTCCAGTTTTCTCTTTTTGCTGATTTTCTATTTTATTTTGAATGGATGTTATACAAAATATAACATCCATACAAAATGTATGGATGTCACATTCTCACATTCTCACATGAGAATGTGATGCTCAAACCTCAAATTCTCATTAATGAAAGTACAACTCCCCACACATTATGAAGATCAGTAGTAGAATCTTTAGTCTTTGAGACACCCATCCTATACAACATATTTTCCAAAAAGCTCCTTTTCATGCAGTTTTAAAATCTGGTTTACATTTGTACTTTAAGCTCCTCCTTTAGTCCATTCTATGGATCTGCCCCACACGTTGATACACAAAAATTATTATTGGTTGTTGTAATACATTGGCTTTTTTTTTTTTTTCATTTCCTTCTTCTCTCCACAAAATATTTTTTGAATACTGTGACAGTTCCTCACTTTGAACATGTATTGTGCAGTTTTTCATTTTACAAGGTGCCTTAGCAACTTGCAGCCTCATGTTTGTTGCTAAGGGATCGTTATTCTAATGCAAAGGACAAGACAGTTCATTACGTGGGATGTCAAGCCCACAAGTCTACAGTCGTTCAGCTCCAACTGCACCGGTATGCAACGGGACGTTTTCTACCTGAAGGCTCATGCTACTAGCTGTCCTGCCCAGACTTTCAGAAACCCTGGACACATTCCGTCGCTGTAGCTGTTAGCAGGGAGGTGGCAACAGAAGCGATGCTGTGCGAATGTACTGTGAAAGAAGAGCTGAGGTGGCGTTGCAGCAGGGCAGGAGATCACTGCAACTGTGAGCCAAGACCACTGGTCTGACCTCATTTGTCCTAAATTTGATATTCTTGAAGTATAAAATATATCTAAGTAGCCACAACTCGACAAACTCCCATTTCCACCTCATAAATGATTTTTACTGCTCGTAGCTACTACTATCATTTTCTTTGTTTTTTTGCTTAAAATGTTTATACCGTCAGTCTCTCCATGCTTCAGTGGCATAGCAGGAATTAATATACAACTTTAATTGGGCACACAACAAACCCCAAGGTTTTTACTTTTAATGTAAGTGTTTCATCTCAGACCATTACAAATAGACGTTTGCTTTAATCCAATACAATATAATTACAATCTAGGGTTTTTGCTAAGCGCTGTTAAGTTTACATGTGACACAGAACCCACTTTAATAGATGTGTTTGCTTCTCTGTAAAGACCTTTACAACATGAACACAATGTTCAACTCCACCTTGGCGTTCCCAGCCTTACCACACAGTAAAAGCTTCTAATGCCACTGATGCTGAAAGTGTGTCAAGATCGCGGTGAAGAAGATCTAATTAATAGCTGTCAGGTACAAAAATGTAGTTCAAAGCAACAGCCGTACCTTCAGAACATTGTGTGCTGTTCTTTGCACATCAATGAGCTGCAATTATCCTGGACTGACTGACAGTAAACACATTTAAACTGTTAGCAGGTCAGACACACTCTGCGATGCCACAAAACCAAAAGAAATGATTTCAGCCTAGATATGAGGAAGCGCCTCACCAGATTGGTTTGGTTACATTGCAGATGCCTGAAGCTGATTTGTTCACCTTCAGGCATCCATGTTGGCTGTAGCACTGCTGGGCCCAGCTCAGGGTCAGAATGACCAAAGAGTGGAGAGGTCCAGTGGGAAGTTTCTCCGGTCAGCATATGTCATGTCACCTGCTGGTTCTGGTCTACTGGGTTCTCTGAAGTCCAGTCAATGCAGCTGTGTAGCGGGACATTTTAGAGTACTTCATGGTTCCTGACAAATTCCTGACAGAGATTTTATTTTCCTGTAGCTTTCCTTCTTTTCATTTTAGCCTTTTTTTTCTTTTAAAAACTGCTGCTGACCGAGTGCAGCAGCAGTGACACATTACATCTTTCAGCGTCTCCACAAACAAAACCAACAACAACAAAAAAAAAAAACAGAGCTACCAGTTTGGGGGCATCCTCTATGGTAAGTTACTTTAACATAAAATCAGCTTCATCGCGCTTACATCAATCACCATTCAGGCCATTCAGGTTAGAATGGTCTGCCATACAACAGTAACAGCTGATGGGATCAACCCACCAGTGCTGTGACTGCACACCAACCTGGGGGGAAAAAAGGCCCAATCATCAGAACGGCCCAAAGGGAAATGTCCCAGTTCTACCGATTAGTCAATCCGAGCCTGGTTGACTTCACTGCAATCTCTCATACTGAGCATGAATGTAGCCAGAGTAGAAAGAAAACTCCCCTTTACCAGGAAGAAATCCCAATCAAAACCAGAACATGGTCCTGTGTAAGTGGTTATCTGTCATGACCAACTGGGACTCTGAGAAGACAGAGCAGAGATTCTGAATGCAGACGACCATCAACATCTCTAAAGGCTGTTGTCAAGAGAAAGATGAGAAACAGCAGAGCCTACAATGGAGATGGAGGATTGGAATTCTCTGGTATACATTTGATGCACATTTGACAGAAAATGAAATGACAACCTGGGAGCTTTTAGTAATCCCATTCTCACTTCTGCTGCTTCCTCTGGGTTTGACACTACATTAACCCGGAAGATTTCCAGTCAACCCATAGCAGATCTTTTGAAGTCTGAATCGGAGACATTAAAGTTGTCAGTTGCAATGGATCCTCAGACATAACTGAAGCGTACAGTATCTGGGGTTAGAAACGGGCCATTTTTACTTCTGGCACACGTCCCTATGAATGAGTCGATGTGCACAAACCTGGAATACTCCACTGCACTAAATCAGAACGAGTTTAATCATTGGCTTTTCAGAGGTGGTACTGCTTAAATGCAGACATAAGCAGCTAAAGAACAAAGGAAAGAGGGGAAAATATCTGTACAGTTTATTTACAGTGTAACACACACACACATTTGAGACAGGGGACTCCCTCCAGAAACTCCAACCAGATGTCTCGGTCCTCTGGCAGCTTTTGAAGTCTCCGTCTGTGTATATGTGTGTTCAGCATTCTAATCCAGACACACGTGAAGGCGATTTTCTCAGACCAAAGCAGTCGGACTGTAAGTGTGGGAGTAGACGATGGGCAGAGGCCGAGATTCAGACGACGAGAATACTTTGGAAGTCTGTCATTTTACTGTGCAATCAAAAAATCATCACTGCAGAAGGGGTAATCTTCAAACTTGATGTTCACCAGGATCTTTGCGGCTATCTGTGTGCTATAATTTAGGAGATCCAAGCTTTCTTGACCTGTTTTGCATGCTTTTCTCATCCCCTCGCAAGTACAGCTGTCATGTCAACTTCTTTTGATTTCTTTTGGGGGGTTTTTTTTTCAAAGTTAAAATTTCCAAATTACATCAGGAAATATTTCAGTTTTAATATTGTAAATATTTATATTTAACCTTCATATTAATGTGGATGACTCATATTTGAGGATGGAAAATAGCTTCTTTTTTTTTTTTTTTGTCTGCAACTATATGGCTTTTTTAAATTAATCTCAAAATGTCTGAACTTTTTATATGTATATATCTTTAATGGTCCCAGCATTCTAATAAACCGAGCATAAATGTAGCTGTTCTTTGAAGCCCTCAGAGGTTTGCTAGTGAACATTAACAAACAATCAGCATCACGAAGAAGGAACCCAGCAGGCAGGTCAGCGAGGATGTTGGGTAGAAGCTGAAAACAAAGTTCAGGAATAAAATCATATACTGAATGATGTGGATAAAACATTGCTGCTGCCCTTCAGAATCCATTTATTCACCTGGTACCAGCTTTTTTTTTTTTTACTTCATACGGAGTCAGGGTCCCATCTTTGGGTGAACTAATTCTCTATACTTGGTTCTAACAAACCAAATTGTCTCTTTTTGGAAAATAACTAAGAGAGAACAGAAGAGCGGTTCTCAGAGACCACCACTACAACATGCCATTCTCTCCTTCCATTTACTGATGTTTTTAAGACCCTTAACCACATTCAGTTAACTTAAACATTTCCATTAGGTTTTTCCTGTGAAACACACATACGCTGTATATAACACGGTTGTCTGGAAACCACAATCCATCTGTAGTGGATTGCAAAGGGAGTGAGAGGTGGGGGCTTTTTGTAGCCGTTGTATCTGATGGAGGAGCATGGCACTGGACCATCACACCATCCAGCACCATGTTTATCCCTCATTCTCAACCAGGAGCCTCCTAATTCCTCCATGCTCCCCTCTGTATGCCTACACACCCCAACACTCCCATTATCACCAGCGTCTAATTCTCAGGAGGTAGATGAGCGATGAGAGGAAGGCGGCATAGTCAAGTTAATCTCTACCAACTGCTTTAGTTTTATACAACAGTTTGTAAGTCCTCCAACAGCAAAAGTATTCTGTTGTTTTCTTTATTTCTGGCACCACCTAGTGGCAGCAGAGTACAACTGAACTAACAGTTACTTCTTAAAACACATTCCCCTAAAATGTGTTGTTTCAGGTGAGTCAAGAAGAGTCAAGAAGTTGGAGGTTCATAAAGTGTTTCACCAAAGCGAAGCACATTAATGGAAGGTTAAGTAGAAATAGCTTTAGGCGAACAGAGATGGCAAAATATTTAAAAGGACTGTAAAACAAAACCTTTGGTGAGATAGTTTCAAGGTTTGGGATTGCAGTTGGAGTCAGAGTTTCACAAACCACCTCAAACAGCCAGACCCAGGATATGAGCAACAACGGTCACATGCTCAGTGGTTAGCTCTTCCCTGAGCTCTTCATCAGAGATTCAAAGTCTTATTTTTAAAGTTGCTGTTTGCTTTGTTTTTTGTTTTGTTTTAAAATCAAGTTTGGATGAAGAATGCAGAAAGACAGAATAAACACTGCCTGAGATTCAGTGTGAATGTTCCACAGTTACTGATTATTTTCAGCAGTCATCTGCCAAACCAAAATCTACTAGCCATACTCACTGCATTTATTTGAAACAGATACCTGAAATATATGTGTGTGAAATGAAGATAAATTACACAAACAAAAGATATTTTCCAATGATTTTAATGATTTCTGTTGGAGAATACATCTCACACAGAAAATCTGATGCGAGATGTATTCAGATGTGTGCAGAAACATCACTGCTGATGTTTCTGCATAAATCGGCAATGATGTTTCTAGAATCATTGGGTGTTTCTGGCCTTTCATCATACACCCCCATCCAGGTGAGCTGTCCAGAGATGATCAGTCCCCTGCTCGTGTCCAGATGGCTAACTAGCTATATCAACTCCATAGTTCTCCTCTCTATGGAGTTCTCCTCTCTAGCAGCAGACATTTGAGCCAATGTCTGCTGCTACAGGTCCTTCTGTGTTCTCCCTCAATGCCAAAACCATTCAGGGCTCTGGCCAAAGAGCGAACCACAACCAACCTCAACCGGGAAGCACCTCACTCTCCAACCTGCCCACTTGTGACCTGGTCACTGACCAGCTCTACATAAGCGGTGGTTTGCAAAGCGTTGCCCAGTTGAGGTTGGTTAAAGATGTGTTCCCCATTATAAGGGGCTGAATGCAAATGCAGAAGTAAATTTGTGTTATTTTTTTAACATGTATGATTCTCCTTCCACTTTATTCTCATGTGCTTCTATGACTTTATGTTACATAAACTGTTGGGAGTTTTAGTCTTTTAGACTATGCTTCTGATGGGTTTACCTGCTTTTCATAGTTTCGTCAGAAGGCAACACTATTCCACTGTTCCAGATTTAGTCCTCATCTGTCTTTTTGAGTTATTAGAAAGCAGGACATTCTTTCATGTGTCCTGCTTTCCCCTCACTTGATTTTTTTTCCACTCCCCACTGTAGCCTGGAGGTGTTTTCAAACACAGCATGTTTTCCACTGGGTATTTTCAGATCTGTATTGGAGTCAGACATTTTATTTATCCTTAAAGGCCCACAGATCGCCATTTACAGCCTGAACTTTATTGTCTTGGACTCCTTTCCTGAGAATGACTAACAGTCAAAACATTTTAACTTGGCTAAAGGTAAACTTTCATAAATTAAAATTTGGATGAATCAAGCTCGTCTGACAATAGGTTAAGTGAAGCAGATGTATTCAGGCCAAATCCTTACAGCCCAGGCAGGTTTAGGCCCACATCCACATGAAAGAGTGAATCTAGAAGCTTGGACAGCAATCACAGACTAAAAATGAAGGGCTCTGAAAGCTTGGCGCAGCGCCGTCATGCTAAATATTAAAACACAGGTGCAGCTAAAACAGGCTGAAGCTGGCCTGTGCAGAGGAATCATGCCCACTGCTAGCTGCAGCCCGAAAGACTAAACATCAAGCACCAAAGAATCCTAACAGGCAAACTCAGTGAACTGTACTGGAGAAAGAGGCAATGCTCTTACAATCTCAAAAAAGAGCTGAAAAAAATGTGTCACATAATTTAGCTGTTTTAAGTACTTCTATATATTGTATATACATATACACACACACACACACACATATATATATATATAAATTCAGTCCCAGCATTTCCTTCCAGATAAACAAGTTTTTCAAGATAAAAACTGACACACTCTAAATACATTACATTTTTTTATAAACAAATTAATAGACATATGGACATAGTATTTTATAATGTAAGCAGTAGATTTAATGTAATTAAAGGCTCCTATTGTTTCCTAAAAAAGAAAAAAAGTAAAACGCAAAAAAAAAAAAAAATTATCTGTGGTATTTTAAGAACTTTTTTGCTACCTCATAGTGAGCTGACTTCAGTACCATTATAAATACGCAAGTGTTATTAAATAATAGTCCTCAAACTAACTTGGAAATGTCTTATAATAATTATCATTACAAGTCTAACTTGACAAACAGTAAACATGAATTAAGACATATTGCAAATATATATTTAACTTCAATAAGCAACTGTCAACATTCTCTGTCCAAAACTTTCACTTTTAGACCAAAACCAAAAGAAAATAAAACTGATAAGCTCATATACTGAAGAAGCTGAACAGACGCAGAAATGATTGAAAGTACAAAGTTCGAGAATCGTAGAGCTAGGAATTTAACATGCTAATAGTAGCCTTTTAGCTAAAAATAGTCAGGACTAGCTGCTATTTTAATAGCGTCATGTACCGGCATTAGCTATAATGCTAAAATCAAGCAGGATGCTAACTTTAGCGTGAATGAACTCCACCATGCAAACAGTAGCTTATAAAAAATGCTAACATGAGCTAACATGGGCGATTTTAGCCCATTGCCTATCTAGCATAGTATATATGCTCTTAGCATGGTATGCTAAGACTATGACAGTCTCAGATGCCAACATTGGATTACAGTATTAGCTAACAATACCATGTTAGTTAGCATTAACATATTGATGTTCTATGCTAACATCAGTATGTAGACCATCATTAGCTAAAATACTACCATTAACTAACAAGCCGTACTAAACCTTGTTAATTACAGAGTATTCCCACAATAATAAAGTGCAGTATTGGACATAAGCAAGGCATTGATGTGATGCTTAGCACCATGTTGACCAGTGTGTGTTTGCTTTCCAGACAACAGTTTGATTTCAGTCTGGAGCCCACTCTCCCAGCAGGTGTAACGATCACTGATAGCAGAGGTAGCTGATGATTAGCTTTGGCATGTCAAGTTGAGCTATGACGTTCAGAGCTGTTGTTCCCAACTTCCTCCTCACTGCCAACCTGCTGAGCTGCTGCAGAGTCATGGGGGTGGCTATGGGAAGACAGGACAGACTTAGCTCCTGATGTTTACAAAAATACATTCATAGATTTAATATTTACCCTGAATGTTTTCCACTTGTTAATCTTACTAGATGGTCTTACAACTGGAAATTGCACCTTAACTATTCCCAGGTTGATGGGAAAAAACAGTGCTGTTTCATTCACTTTTCTACAAGGTCATTCCAAATGTCTTTCTCTCTTGGCATTGTGCTAACGATGGGTGGAAGAAGAGCTCTTAATTACAGCCAGTAATAATAATGACTCGTTTCATTTCTATGGAAGCATCTAGTTTTCACACACTCATTCTGTATTTATCCTTATCTTTGGTTCAAAAGGTGTTAACAGGTGTTTTTGTAAGGTATGGTAGTATTTAACAAGCATCAAACAAAATATTTTAATCATGTTCTGTTATGGAAACCTAAGTGCTAAAGGAATTAAGGCATAGATGCCTAAAAGTGTCTAAAAACGGCACAAATATTATAGCTGTTTACATTTAGATTACAGGTAAGAATGATCTTCTATGACAGAGTCTAAATCTGCCATCTTGTGGAGATTCCCTGACACTGCATCCTTTCTAGAGGCTGCTTGTTTCACTCAATGACTACTTAACACAACACTTAGAAGGACTGTGGCAAATGTCACTGTTGAGCAGTAGGGAAGCGAGGGGAGGTGTCCCATCAGACCATCGCTTTCCAAAACCACACGCACAACAAAAACTTGTAAAAGCACACACAGTCAGTGGGACCCTGCCGGATCGCGAACAGAGTAAAATCTAGCGGGGTCTAAATGACCCCATCTTTTAAAATCACGGGAGGATTAAAACTCACTCTCATAAAACTGCAGACAAGCCTCAGAAGGAGAGCCAGGTGTGGTGTAGTCCACTGGTTTCCTGTTGTGCTGATCTCTAGCGTAGATGTTGGCTCCAAACTCTACAAGAACCTCAATCATTTCAACTCTCATGTGTTTGGCTGCGTGGTGCAGCGGGGTCTCATGTAGCCTAGCAGCATTGACTTCAGCACCTAGAAACAAAGGACACCCAGTCATTCTCCTTTTCTAGTCAATAAACCCCTTGTTGTTTTTGAACATTGGCAAACATCCTAATTTGATTTTGTCCATTTAAAAAATCTGCTTTATGTGTAGTGACACACCTGCATTAAGCAAAACTTTAACACACTCTGTGTGTGCATTAACACAGGCCACATGCAGAGGAGTTCCGTAGTAAAGATCGTACGCTTCCAGGCAAGCACCCATGACTATCAGCAGCTTCACACAGTCTGAGTTGCCTGTTAGAAATATAACATTCGCCAGTTTAAAAACAGCCTTCATTTGGGTTAATAAAAAAAATCTGGTAACACTTTGTTTGACGGGTTGTGAATAAGACTGTCATGACACCATCATAAACATGACATAACACCTGTTATAAACATGAATAAGTCTTCATGAATATTTAAGACTGTAGTTGCAACTTTAATAATTATGTCTCTTTATGTTATTAAAGCTAAAGTTTAATCAGTAATACTTTTATAACAAATTTATGTCAGATCATGACTTCTTGATTAATGTCAAGTTGTCATAATAAAGACATTTCGAATAATGTCAACTTTGTATTTAAAGTGTCATGATTAACCGAATGACACTTTATGACAACGGTCATCAATATTCATGAAGACTTACTCATGTTTATGACAGGTGTTATGTCACATTTATGACAGTGTCATGGCAGTCTTATTCCCAACCCTTCAAAAAAAGTGTTACCAAAAGTCTGCATTGTAAATAAAAAGATTGAGAATGAAGTGTTTGCCTCCCATGCAGGCCTCATGAAGTGGGGAGGCGGTGCGTGAGGTTAGGGTCGGGTTGGCCATGGCTCCACGCTCCAGCAGCAGCTTCACACACTCCAGACTACCAGCTGAACAGGCGTCACAAAGCGGCGTGCTTCCATCCACGTTCCGGGCATCCACCTGGAATCAAACATGGGACACACAATGTCACAAACTAAAAACCTATCTTTTCCTGGAAGAACTCTGGTTATTATGGCTTCAATTTTGGGGTTTGTATTTATTGTACCGGTGTCCCGATACAACATTTTCACTTCAGATAATACCGATATTTTAGCGTTGAGTATTGGACGATACCGATACAATATCAGCACCAATCATATATATTTTTATTAAATATCTTCTAGTGTGCAATGTTAGAAAAGGCTTGTTCAAGTGATGTTACTGAGCAAACAACAGTCAGCAACAATAACAATAAGACGACTGATTAGTCTGCCTGTGGGTCTGCCTGTGGAACACAAGCGCTGCTGGATAGAAATACTAGGGTGGACTAAATCCTGGAGCACAGTGCTTCTATCAGCATGCTTATATCAGAGAATTTAGATGCAAACCGATGTAATTCGATACTTGTTTTTAGGTTGATATTGAACCAATTTTCAATATCAATATTTGATGGGGACACCCTAACTTATTGTGCAAGTAAATTGTTTCAATGATGTACATTAAAACACACAGGGAGCGACAGTAAAAGTTTTCCTCAACAGTAGACAGCAACAAAAGTTTGAAAGATTGAAATTTCACATGTATAAAATAGGTCGGCCGCTCAGCTGGATGAGGACAAACCGGCGGCTCATCGGACAAGTTCCATAGGAAATGAAAGGAGAGGGACATTTCTAAACAGATGTTCAAAACAAATGACTTCCTTTAAATCTTCCTGGAAAACTGAGAATCTTTAGACATGTTTGGTTTGAGACAATGAACCATTTCAGAGAGATGTTTTGAAAATGTGCATACAGTGGTGGTTTTTGATATGGACTATATGGGCACTTGCCCAGGGCGGCATCAGAAAGAGATAGGGCACAAAGAATTAATAAAATAAAGTGTACCTCATCTGTCAGCTGCTACTTGTAGTATGTGCAGTACTATCCGTTAGTTACCTTTGTGTACAGGGAGACTACATAACCGCTTTATGCTACCAAAAAAAAAAGAAAAAGCTGATAATTGCTGCTATTTTAATTGGTTGGCATGCAGCAGAAGGAGAGGTTTGCCCTCACCACCATTCCTGCAAGAACCACAACCATGTGCATATTTATATTTCAAGCTTACAACTATAGTCAGAGTGACTAGTTATGATTGCGCTGGAGTGTGACTCATCTCATTATATGTTTTAATCAATTGACAGGACTAATTAAACAAATTTATATCATTTCAAATTTTTTACGATTCTGTCCTGTTCTAATTTTGGTCTGATCTGACCAGAGCACAGACTAAAGTTTGTGGCTGTAGCATAAAAGAATCTGAAGAAGCTCAAATGGTGTGAATACTTCTTCCAGGTACAGTAACCTGTCATACGTTAATTGTTGTGGATATGGTTTAATGTCATCGAGGAGAGCTCACCTGGGCCCCAGCGTCCAGCAGCAGCTGCACACAGCGGGCCTGTCCCCGGAGGCAGGCCTCGTGCAGTGGCGTGATGGAGTCCACCGCCACCACATTGACTGAAGCTCCGCCCTCTATGAGATGCTGCAGGTGGGAGGCATGGCCGAGAGACGCTGCCTTATGCACCTCCGTCCTCTCCGCCCAGCAGCCTTAGGGGCAGAGGGGGCAGGAGAAGATTTTCCAACCACAGGCTGCTGTTATCCATACCTCGTTAAAACTAATTCATGTCATCCAGAAACAGTCATCCATCCTACTGCTGAATTTCAATCTATGAAGAGGTCCTAAAAATCTATTATCCCTTTCATTTGCCATCATAACTCTGGATGGAGTCAGCTGCTTTTCTATAGCTCATTTTACAAAATATAAACTCTGATTAATTGATGGAATCAATGCATCCCCAACCATAGGGGAGCCTTCATTATTTCAATATTGTCGCTCAAGAATCTAAGGCAGAACTCTGCAATTTTCATCCTTCCTCAAAAAGTACAAATTTGGTAGTGCAACAAAATGTATTTTTGCCAGCAGAAAAACACACATCAAGTTTGTAGTTTTGAAGAAAAGTACAAAAAAGTATTAATTGTTTAGTTTGAAGAAAGCTATCTTTTGTAGAATGAGGCCAATAGGGTCCTTTTTATGTTTACAAAGAAATGAAAACAAAACAAAATAAATTTAAAAAAAAAAAAAAAAAAGATAAAACAGGTAGCTCATCCAAAAGAAAATCTTAAAGCTCCAGTAGAAAACTGGACCCAACTACTATAAAAGGGTTAGGAGAACAACTGCTTTGACGCAAATGGTGCGCGTGCTCTACCACTGAGCCATGCGGCGCTCCGCTCGCGCACCCGGGCTAGGAAACACTGTGTTAAAGACTCTGAGCCCCCTACAGAGAGAGCTGCTGATGACAGCGATACCCAACACTTCTGACCCAGTGTTCCTGATGTTTATGCGCTTAGCCGCCTGAGGAGGCAGCTTTGGAAACCAACTAGAGGTGCACAATCTGACACAGTATTCCCGAGCTAGCTAGCTAATTGGCAGCCGTGCCAAACGCGTCGACGTCAAACCGGGTCGGAACTAAACAAGCGACAGTCTCCCCGGAGCTTCTGCGTGTCTCGTACTCACCAATGTCCCCAACGTAATACGGCCGAGAAATCTCTATTTCCATCCTGGTTGTTCTCTTCCTTTCACCAGTGAAGCGGCGTTAAAAGGAGACGCAGTTAGGGGCTGTTTGTAAACAGCAGCGTCTTCACTGTTTGCGTGCTTCCATAGTCACGTGACATAACCGGACGCCGATGAGGAGCCTGGCACTTGTAGTTTTTGTGAACATTTCTGAAAATTAGGTTCTGACGTCGGACAAAGCTATATCCAGGCGTATGTATCCATGTATATCGATTTAATAATTCAGATATCGGCCTTACGCCTGTTTCATGAGTGGCCAGATCATAGCATGAATGAATTTCCACTTGTCAGATATAGAATTACAGTGTATTTCAAGATAGCTGTAGAATTATAACTAGCCAGAACAAAAAGTGAAATATTATATATATTTACATTATGAGTAGCCATAGTTTAATTGTTGATACCTGAAATATATGCTTCAGATAGTTTGTAATCAATTGTGAATATGTTGAATTTCAGCCACCATACAAAACAATGGTAAATTTGAATAGAATAGAATATACTTTATTGATCTCAAAGGGGAAATAGCTTTTTTGATCACAAGCAACTCTATTAAAAATGTGTTAGTAAATACAAATATAACCGTAAGTGAAACAAAATATAGTATCAAATATTCAAATAGGGTCTTTGACTAGTTAAAATATAAGTAATGGTATCTTCATTTACTGATACGTCTAGTCATAAACCAATTTCAGATATCTGGAATGGAAGTGTGATGAAACCAAATTTTATGTTAAAACTGTCTGCTCTTAGCTGAGTGTATGAGTCATCATACATCACCAGTGATGTCACATATCTCTTTGATATTTGACGTTTTATACATCATCAGAATTTTCTGCATTCCGCTAGTTGCTGACATTTTGCTTCATTTCTAAACGGCAAGAAAAATTGTAAACAGTTTTTCGGTTTTAGACAGAAAGAACAATTTCAAAATGTTTAAAATTTTCCAGAGAATACAGAGACCTGTCTCTTTTGATCTTGAAGATATGCGCAAAAGGAATAACGTGGCAATCCAAGAACTCTTGGAAAAGAACCAGAAGCTTGCAGAAAAGAGAGATCTCCGAAATCCAAAAAAAGTGATGAAAGCTGAGATGGAGCTGAGCAAAGAATGTGAAAGACGGCTTAAGAAGTTGAATCTGGAAGCTGCCAAATGGGATGCAAAGGAAGAAAAACTGATGTATTTAGACAAAAGGAGGAATGAACTTTTCCAGACTTTGGAAAAGACGAATGAACAATTAATTGAGAAAGATGTGTTAAAATCTTACGTAAGTGGGGCTAAAGAACAGCAGAAAAGCCTCAAACGTCTTAACAGTTGGTTAGCAAATCATGTTGACATCTTGACAGACCAACTTTCATATCAAACTAAAGTATTTGGTAAGTACATAAAGTCTGCAGAGAGCAACAAATATTTGATGGAGATTCAAGACAACTGCATATCAGCGATTATGGACAAGTTGGAAATATTCAACTTGCCGGCTTTGAATGACCAAAACATGGCAGAATATGAAAACCTGGATCATTTAGACAAAAAGAACAATAGTCTTTTGCAAAAGCTTGAAAGTTTGAAACAACAGCTACTTGATGTGCCTATGATGAGATACCACTACAGGTGTGCAAAAAAAGAGTGCCAAAGGCTCACAAAACTGAACCCTAAGTTAGAAAAACTGGTTCAGGACCTGACAGACGAACTGTCATATCAAACTGCACTGGAACGTAATTACAAAGAGGCAGCCGAAATGATCAAAGAGCTGGAGGAGACCAAACAAAATTACCAATACGAAATAGAGGATTTAAAATCCACGATAAAACTTGGGATTAAATCAAAGAAAAAGGTCAAAGAGAACATGGCAAAACGCTTAACTTCCCTTGTACTTAAACTCAATGATCTCAAGAAGGAATTTGTTTCCTCCCAACTAGACATCGAGAACATTCTTGGAGATATTCAGTCCCTTAATGCCGTGAATATCCAAGATAAAATTCGTCCAGCAAATCAGAAGTTTACTAGAGAGCATTCTAATTCAACAGGAGAATGGAAACAAATTTCGTCGGGTTCAGTATTATCTGAAGGAGAATGTGTGCCTCCTTGTCGAGAAAACCAGGAACAAACGGATTTTTCAGAGTCACAGGATGAGGCAAGTGATAAGAAGTTGGAAGACAGCTCTTTAGAAGAAACGACAAATGAAGATGACTTATCAGGCTTAAACAACACAACTGCGACAGATTCAGACCTTCAAGACCACCAAAGGATTTTGATATTAAAAATCTTTGGCCAAAGGCTAAGAGAAAACGAGAAAAAAGTTGATATTTCAGAGCCGGAGAATGAGACAAGTAACGAGGGGTCAGAAGACAGTACTTCGGACGATACAACGTCTGAAGATGACTTAACAGAATCAAACAGCACAGCTATAAATGAGTCATTTCCTAAAGAACTCCAAAAGCAGACAGAAAACGAGAAAAAAGACAAGATTTCAGAGTCGGAAGATGAAACAAGTGATGAACAGTTTGAAGACACAACATCTGTAGACAACTCAACAGATTTATGCAACACACCTGTGAAAGAGTCAGACCCTCAAGACCTCCAAGGGTTGAGAGGAAACAAGAAACAAGAAGACTTTTCAGAGACAGTGGACAAAGCAAGTGATAAAGAGTTAGAAGACAGTACTTCCGAAGATACGTCTGAAAATAACTTAACAGAATCATGCAGTTCAACTGTGAAAGAGTCAGACCCTCAAGACCTCCAAGGGTTGAGAGGAAACAAGAAACAAGAAGACTTTTCAGAGACAGTGGACAAAGCAAGTGATAAAGAGTTAGAAGACAGTACTTCCGAAGATACGTCTGAAAATAACTTAACAGAATCATGCAGTTCAACTGTGAAAGAGTCAGACCCTCAAGACCTCCAAGGGTTGAGAGGAAACAAGAAACAAGAAGACTTTTCAGAGACAGTGGACAAAGCAAGTGATAAAGAGTTAGAAGACAGTACTTCCGAAGATACGTCTGAAAATAACTTAACAGAATCATGCAGTTCAACTGTGAAAGACTCAGACCCTCAAGACCTCCAAGGGTTGAGAGGAAACAAGAAACAAGAAGACTTTTCAGAGTCAGTGGACAAAGCAAGTGATAAAGAGTTAGAAGACAGTACTTCTGAAGATACGTCTGAAAATAACTTAACAGAATCATGCAGTTCAACTGTGAAAGACTCAGACCCTCAAAACCTGCAAGGGTTGAGAGGAAACAAGAAACAAGAAGACTTTTCAGAGTCAGTGGACAAAGCAAGTGATAAAGAGTTAGAAGACAGTACTTCTGAAGATACGTCTGAAAATAACTTAACAGAATCATGCAGTTCAACTGTGAAAGACTCAGACCCTCAAAACCTGCAAGGGCAGAGAGAAAATGAGAAGCAATTAGATTTTTCACTGTCAGTGAGCAAGATATGTGAAGAGTTTGAAGATAAAACTCTGGAAAACACATCTGCAGATAACTTAACAAACTCATACAACACAACTGTGAAAAAGCCAGACTGTCCAGGCCTTTCAACCCTGAGAGGAAATGAGAAACAGGAGGATTTTCCAGAGTCAGTTGACAAGATACATGATAAAGAGTTAGAAGACAGGACTTTGGAAGACACAAGATTTAAAGACGACTTAACAGATTCACAAAACACAACTGTTAAAGGGTCAGACTCTCCTGACCTCCAAAGCCTGGAAATGAAAGGGAAACAGGAGGATTTCGCAAAGTCAGAGGACAAGACAAGTGACAAAGAGCTAGAAGAAAGTCCTTTGGCAGACATGACATCTGACGACAACTTAACAGATTCACACAACACAAGTGTGAAAGAATCAGACTGTTAAGACTTCCAAAGGCTGAGAGACAGACATCAAGAATCCACTTCAGAAGAGGACAACACATCTGAAGACCGAAACCGTTCAGAAGAGTGATACGAGAGAGACAGACAGATGGTGGGCAGCGCATGTAAAAACCAGAACCAAGCCAGAGAAAACGATCTGGAGAGAGACTGGATCAGATGAACTCTAATGCTTGATGTAGGAGATATATTTTCCAGCACTGGCTGGGCTCAGCCAGAACAGGAAACATGCTTGGCACATGTGGGAAGAAGGGATGAGTGTTGGGCCTGCAGCTTCACAAACCAGGCAAAAATAAGTCCCTGGTCTAAATTAGTTCAACATATATAAAACTAAAACATTAGTAATTTCACACACTGACTATTAAGATTAAACAAATGAGTCTCAAAATATTTTCCTATATTGTGATTGCACATTATTTTCAGCAATATGTCATTCAACGGTTCTTGCATAGTAATTAGCACAGCAGCATCCATGCAGTCCAGGAGTCAAACCTCATGTGGGAATTGCTTGCATGATGTTTGCATGTGGTAACTATGCATATATGGGTTTTCTCCAGGTGCTCTGGTTTACCTCATCCAAAAATATTGATACTATATTTGCTATGGTATCAAATAGAACACATTACACTCCAAATAAAGCGTAAATTATAAATCACACCTGTACATCACTATTAGTTAAAGGAGATGTTAAAGAAATAAGGACACATTAAGCAACATTCTAAAATTTCGATGTACACGTATCAAAATTATACGGAAGAGGAATAGGATCACTGAAAAAAAACACTGATTAAAGTCAGAATTCTTTATTTTTTTCAGAAGCCCTAATCCTCTTCTGTAAATCTAAGAACTGTTGAGGAAATGATATGAAAAGAATGACATATACAGAACATTTATTTAAACAAATGAGGAGTTTTAATTGAACAAATACATGCATAAATTATTCTGAGATTCATGTTTGATGGCAGAGTCCATCCATACATACATTTTCTAACACTCTTGTCCTTAGCGGGGTCAGGAGGGGTCATGATGCTTATCTCCAGCGAACGTTTTGGGCGAGAGGCGGGGTCTCTCGCCCAAAACCAGAAACCCCGTTTGAGAGACCCCATGTGCCACCAGGACAGGCGTCCATGTGCCACCTGGACCAGTCGTCCATGTGCCACCTGGGCCAGGCGTCCATGTGCCACCTGGACCAAGCGTCCATGTGCCACTAGGACAGGCGTCCATGTGCCACCAGGACAGGCGTCCATGTGCCACCAGGACAGGCGTCCATGTGCCACCAGGACCAAGCGTCCATGTGGCACCAGGCCAGGCGTCCATGTGCCACCTGGACCAAGCGTCCATGTGCCACCAGGACAGGCGTCCATGTGCCACCAGGACAGGCGTCCA
>CAEGAD010101632.1:0-36832 GCA_903067055.1 Poeciliopsis paucimaculata
ATATATATATATAAATACGTACATATATATAACTTCTTTTTTTTATATACCTCTCCGACGGCGTAATTGTTATTAGGATATTTCAGCCATTGTTTAACAGTCGCTGAGAACCTGCAGATGTTGGCATCGGCTGCTCTGATTTAAGAGGCGGGGAGGGGAAAAAGAAGAAAGAAGCAGAGTGGCGTTTTTTTCATTGTTTGACTCGATATGGAGAAGTTGCCACTGATGATATACAATCGTTCCTGTTAAATTCAAACATTACCTCGTTTTTTCCCTCTTTGTTGCTTGTAAGGAGTCGTTTGTTTCCAAAATATTTTTAAACTAAAGATCAAGACAGTCATCTTACTCCTGTGGTTTCTTTCTGCCCCCCCACCCCACCACCTAGCTAAACCTATTTCTTTTTTTTCTTTTTTTTCTCTCAGTGTTACTGTAAGTTCGTAGCATCTCCACCATCACGTTCCAAATCTGAATTTCATTTTCTAAAAGACAGCTTCTGCCAGGAAGGTACTGTAGTTTCACAAGCCTGCTGTGACCACCACCTCTTTCAGTTACTACCTTTTTCTTTCCAATTGTTACAAAGATGACAAAGATTGTTTCCCATTCAAAGGGTTAATCTGAAACCGGTGACGCTCACATGTGCATCACCACAAATTAAAAGTTGAATGTGAGAAAACAACCCTCTTCCACTCATTTCTAGGCCACTAGCATTTTGTTAACCACAGTGCGCTCCCTCTTCTGTACCCCGTACTGTATATCAGATATCTTTAAAGTACCACACTTCAAGAAGCTACCTTTTTTTTTTTCTTCTTCAGTCTTTTCCTCGCAAACCGAAACTCTGATGCGTGCTGTCGGCCCAGATCTCGTTTTCCATCATCGTGCCCTCTCTCTCTCTCGTTTCTGTCTAGGTGGGGTGCAGCAAGGTGTACACAAGTACCTCAGATGTCATGACCCACGAAAACTTCCACAAGAAGAACGCCCAGCTGATCAACGACGGCTTCCAGAGGTTCCGCGCCACCGAGGACTGCGGCACCGTGGGCTGTCAGTTCTACGGCCAGAAGACCACACACTTCCACTGCAGGTGATGCACGTGGTCAACAGTGCGAGCATGAAGAGTTTAAACGTTAAACAAAACGATCAAATGGAATCGGACTTCTGGCAGTTTTAGGTTTGAAGGTAGCTTTTAGTTTTATGAGATGCGTTTCTTTTAACTGGAAGTAATATATCCAGCTGCGATACTAAATTAAATTTGATATAAAATTTGTGGAGGGAGCAAAAGATTAGGGTGATGGCAAGGAGGCCTGACAAACTCAAAGAGTAGGAATTCATCACCAATGAGAAATAGACTAAATAGCAGTGGTGGAGACCCACATAAAGCTGCTCTTCATTTATAAGATGGGCATAAATAATTTCCAGCCTTAAAACAATAATAAAAATAATCACCGATTTATACTAAGCTTCTTGTATATCATTTTATTATCTTGAGCAATGCCTGTCTTATTTCCTTTTAGGAACAAACTTTTTGGTTGGATGAATGAAAATAATAGATCTATATCTGAGAGATGTAGGAATGGCTTGGCTTTAATATATATCATTTGCTCAAAAGAATAAAGTTGTGAAATCCTCAAATGTTACATGAAATAAAGTGTAATTAAAGAACACTAATAAAAAAAAATCCAATCATGTATAATGGCAGAAGTTTTTTAGAGTGATATTTAAATATTCTTAAACTTTAAACATCAAACTTTTGTTTTTAAGAGTATTTATTCATATTGGCAAAAGAAATGCTGTTGAAAATCATCCCTGCAGTCTGATGCTGCCAACACAAGACTTTAATGTTGGGGTTGAACATTTTGCATTTATGCTAAAAAGTTTCAGGTAATATAGCATCAAGCTCTTAATTTGACAAACAATACAGAAAATTAGCCAAACATTTAAGAAGTTATATGGAGATTAATTCATCTCAGTAAGAAATGTGTTATTTGAAAATAAGCGTTCCTACACCATGATGCTGCCACCACCCTACAGAGGGTGGAAATCTAGTGTTCGTGCTGATTTGTTCATAGTATTTTGCATTTATTTCAAAATGTTTCAACTGGTTGCAATGGATTTTACGTTTGCTCTTTTCTGATACTTATTGGTAGTGAACCAAAGTGAAATCCCAACAAAATGCATTGAAGCTAGCTGCTTTAGCAGGAACAGGGACATCAATTCCTTTTAGGTGATTACGTAACACATTCCTATTAATTATTTGCACAGGCGTCCGGGATGCACGTTCACCTTCAAGAACAAGTGTGACATTGAGAAGCACAAGAGCTACCACATCAAGGACGACGCGTACGCCAAGGACGGCTTCAAGAAGTTCTACAAGTACGAGGAATGCAAGTACGAGGGCTGCGTGTACAGCAAAGCAACCAACCACTTCCACTGCATCCGCTCCGGCTGCGGCTTCACCTTCACCTCCACCAGCCAGATGACCTCCCACAAACGCAAGCACGAGAGGCGGCACATCCGCTCCTCCGGCGTCATGGGCCTCTCCTCCACCTTCCTGGCTCCGAAGGACGAGCCGGAAGAATCCAGCAACGACGACCTGATGGACTTCTCGGCCATCAGCAGCAAGAACTCCAGCCTGAGTGCCTCGCCCACCACCCAACAGTCGGCCACCGCGCCCCACTTGTTGAGCACGCCCACCACCGCCACCGCCTCCTCGATGTCGGGCCACAACCTCAAACCCACCCAGTCGCTGCCCGGCCTGGGCCAGCGCATGTCAAGCCTGCTGACTCAAAATCTGCCCAGCAACATGCCGGTAGCGCTCGCTCTTTCAAACAGCGCCCTGGCCTCCTCCAACCCATTCTTCCCGCTTCTGCCTAGGCTGCCTCTACAGCCTCCCCCGACGGCCGCTGGCCTGATAACTGTAGCATCTTCTGGAGCCCACTCCATGCCGACCGACTCTCTGACCCAGGGCGGCTCATCCATAGGGGGAGATGCAGCCATGGCACCAACTCCAACGTCCTTTCCCAACTCTTCCATTTTGGAGAAGATCTCTGCAAGCAAGGGTCTGATATCACCCATGATGGCCAGATTGGCGGCGGCTGCCTTGAAACCGTTAAACAACACAGACACAGGTAGGTCACTGTAAACTGACAACTTCTTCACAGTAGATCAGAATATGGTCAATTTATTTCAGTAAAAAAGCGAAACTCATAGATTTTTAGAGGGCTATATTTTAGACATTTATATCTTTTCATTTTGAATATTATAAATTAAAGTTAATAAAAGTCAAATAAATGTTAAAAGGATGCAGCTAAAGAAGCTTGCTTTTCAGAATGCTGCATGAAAGCCAACATGTTAATGGAAAACTGAGTGAAAGGAGAAAGTTTGGTTTAAAAGGTGCACTACCCACAGGGATAGCTACAGTCTAGAGACTGTTGCTCAGTCGATTCTGTGTTGTTTTTTGGATTTGATAAGAAGCAAACGTGTATTTTCATTCTTAAATCAAGTACCAAAGTCTATAGGAAATGAAGAGCCACACAATCCACACTGCTTGAAGTCTTGGAATAAGTTGCTCTAAAATCTTCTGGTAGCCCAGATCGAACTATCAGGATTCTGCATTTCTTGAACCTCTTACTCCAGCTTCTGAATTTTCCCAAAACGCTTAAATTGAGTTTGCTTTACCATCCTCTGGTTGTTCCTGATGTCTGTGCATCTTTTCTTTAACTACACATTTTCCGTCCACCAAGCTTCCCATAAATATGCTTGGATTCAGCTCTCGTTGAACAACCATCTTCTTCATCAGCGATCGGTTGTGGTTCACTCTACTTGTACAGGATATCTGCTGCAATGCCAATTGATTGTGTCAGCCACAACTTCACATTTCCTGATTGGAAACCCTTCCATGTTGGTTTCTGAAAAAGTGAATGTTCTTTGACAAAATTTGAAAGTAAGGCTTTAAAAATCACTTTCATCTTTAAAAATATTCTAACTTATCGGTATAAGGCTTAGATGAATCTTTACTGGTCATAAAATTGCATTAGAGAAGGGGAAAAAAACAACAATTTTGCACTCAGAAATCACATAAGTCAAAGGTCAAGCACTGTGTGTTGGCTTATATATTGGTGCTAATGCATTACAATTGTTCGTTTCTGCTTTTGAACTTGGAGACAAAAGCATATCCCTCCTGAGTGTGGACAGAGCAGTCAGAGTGCACTCAGAGGTCAACTCTATAACCATCCCCAAAGTAGAAGGAAAAGCCAGGAGAGCCTGTGCTTTCGGGCTTAAAGGGACAAACCAGAGGCATGGTGCTCTGCTCTGGCTCTGTTATTGTGTTGATCGCTTGTTAGATACCCACAATCCATTTGGAGATAAATGCGCTGACAGGGGGAGAGTAGAGCCTGTAAAAGTCTCTTATGATGTTCAGAGTGGGGGGCTCATGGGGCTTGTGTTGAACATGTTTCCTCATCATTGGCCTCTTATCTCTGTCTGCGCTCGTTCCAAGCAAATGGAGGTGGAATGAAATTAAGTTGAAAAATTGCCAGAAAAAAAATAAAAAAGATTTTCATGCGCAAACTGATAAAAAAAAAAGAAGTGAAATCACTGAGGTAGAAATGACTCAAGGCAGCAGACTGAGGAAACAGGCTCCGATACAAGGAAGACGCTCATCAACAAAGTCTTTCTGAATTTCTAGAAACCTCCGGTTTTGACGAAAACATGTCAGCGTCTGCTTAGCATAATTCAAATAAGTTTTGGAGGTAATTGGCTTGTCTGTGTTTATCATATTGCTCCAAACAAAGCCCCATTCGAAAATAAAAATAAAGCGTTTAATTCTGATAATGCACTGCGGAGCGTGGCGCCGCATTCATTTAGAGCGGGTTCTCGGTCTGAGCAGGTGGGGGGCGGATTTCAAACGGGGGTCGCTCCGGATGTTGGTGGAAGTGGGGAAGGATTATAATTCCTGCTGGTGTTCCCAGAGCAGGACGGGCCCAGAGAGAGAGAGAGAGAGCCAGGGGCAGCTGCTCTGAGCTGAGCCCAGCCTGTCAGGCTCAGCTCCACCTTTTGGGCTTCCAGCAGGTAGCAGCAAACTCTGCTGGGGGTGGGAGGCACCTGCTGAGGGTGGGGCCTCCACAGATGGTCCCTTCTCATTTCAGACACACCGCTTCAGCTCAGATCTGTTCTTTCAAATACCCCCTCCCCCAACCTCCACCCTATACACACACACACACACCCCCACACATGCACGCATGCGCGCGCACACGCACGCCACCACATTCTCAATCACAAACATTTTTGTAAAAAATGTTGGTGCGTCACAGAGTGGAGGGGTAGCTGTGGTTTTGTTTCTTATATTTGCTTCAGAAAATGCGTGAACAGGACATTTGGGGCTAAAATGAGGAGGAAGTGGTTTGTGCTTCTCTGTCAAAAAGGTGTGAGAGAAGTCATTGCGTCGAGGCTATTTTTCACAGTGTTTATTTTCTCATCTGGCTGTGAAACTTTGCCTCTTTTTTGCAGTAAATTGAGTCTCTTTTCCTGTTTCTGCATTCAGTATTTCTTCTTTTTTTTAATTAATGTTCCACTCTAATTTACCCCTAAGTGTTTTTTTTTCCGAGATTCAAGCATCTGAAGGGTTTACTAATTAGACGCACAGTACAAATGATCTTTCACAAGCTCTGTATCTTATCCGGAGTAATTACATGGTGTACATTATTCCTGGATAATTTCCAGAAAGAAGCTGCTTTGAGTCAAACTCGTTTGTTCTCCCTCCTTGGAAAGTGAATAGAAGAAAAATAATAATAATAATAATAATAATAATAATAATAATAATAGTGATAATAATAATAGTAATAGTAATAATGATTTCATGAAGTGCATCCAAGTCTTTTTTGTCTCTATTTAAAAGTCAAGTTATCATCTGATTTATTGAAGTATTATTTTACAGAGCCTGCAGATCATATGCAGATCATGCAGTTAGTGGCTCTTCTTGATGGAATATGCTCCCGTTTTGTCTCCCAGTTGATTTAATTGTCAATGACAAGGCAGGATTCGTCTGGCTAGTTAATTTTGGGCATTCTCTCATCAAGTTGAAGGTTTGGGAGGGGGAGGTGAAGGGATGAGAGGGCTGGATGTGGACTCTGGTAAGCATTTGGTGACCTCAAACCAGAAGCATTATTGTCTGACTGCTGTTTTCCCTCTAAGCCCCACCGCCCCCCACAACCCCTCCAACCTCAACCATTGTCAAACTGAACTGACACTGACACTGACACTTCCCCATCTCCTAGCTTTCAGCTGACAAGGCCCAAGACTGGCTTTTCCACTCCTATTCGGTCTGATATGTCTCTGGGTCATCTTTTAGCAGGAGGAAACTCTCCTAGTTTTTTTTTGTTTTGTTTTGTTTTTCCCCCCCTCATCATAGGCTGGGCTCGTCCCATTTTCTTCTTTTTTTTCTCTCTCTCTTTCAAAAAGGAGCGGGTCCTGACCAGGGCATTCACTTGGATGCCCGTGACCTTGCCTGTCACTATCCCTGATTCCTCAACACCAGAAAATGGCTGCTGGTGCACTCCAGCTTTAGTGTCCTAGAGGTTAACCCAGAGGTGCCTCACCTCCCACATATATTTTTTAAGACAAACCTCCACTTCTTGTCAGCCAGAGGCTCGGCTTTCTGCGTGTAGCCTGAGGACAAATTAATATTTCAGTCCCCTGGGATCGGGAGGGGGACCAGAATTCACCTTCCTGTCAGCATTTCTACCTCAGGTCGTCCCCTGCTGTTTATTTATTGCAATTCCACTCCGCTGTCCGCTGAATACCTATTTGGCAGAGACGGTGATAGAGAGGTCACAATATTTGAACCAATTTGATTGGCTGTCAGCTCCAATCTGACCGACATGGCGCCCCTGTTCCTCGTGGGTATGCTTGGTGGCATTGGCCGCCATCCGTTGTCAGGCCAACGTGAAAGCCAGAGAAAGTGGGAACGGAGGAGGAGGACAAGGAGGAGGAGGGGCGGGTGGCCAATCTGAGACTGCCACTTTCCCTCAGCATTAGCATCTCACTTAATGACCAGTTAAGAGGCAGCCTGGCAAATGAGTTGTGACAAGTGCTGCAGAAAAAGGAGTCTTTTTCCCTCATATCTCCCGCCTCTCAATCACCGTTTAAAAGGCTTGACGGCCTGACATAATTTCGCAATAATTATCACTCGGAGTATTCTTCTCGGGCCAGGACAGAAGTCAGATTGGATCTTGTCACAGCATAATAATGCTGACCAACAATAACTTTGTTGTCTCGTCTCTCCTCTGCCTCGTCTTTGGCTTGATTCCTCAGGGAATGGGCAGCCAGGCTCCGCCAGCCAGTTTAATCTGGTTCAAGTGAAGCAGGAGCCTGTGGATGGTAACGCCGGCGCTCCGCAAGATTCCCAACAGGAGCACAGCCTGGACCTGAGCAAGAAAGACCACAGGTATACAGACACTGCAAACAATCCCAATTAGGGATGCACCAATAAGGATTTTGTGGACAATTTTCCATTTGTGTTCTTTATTTATATATGTATATATTTATCCTCAAGAATCATTTGAACAGAGAATTACAGTCCTATCCATAGTGGTTGAAAGCTAAAACAGACTTAATGGACTCCAATTAGCCTTCCTGTTATCTGCTTCAAGTCTTGCTCTCTCAAACCAAGGTTTGAGAAACCAAGGTTTGAGAGAGCAAGTCTTGAAAAGTCACCGATGTTTCAACATGTAGAAAATACAGTCTTTACTTTTGAGAGAAAAATATAATTTGTGAGTTTTTGACCAGTCAGTTTGGTCACAACTACCCAAGCTAAATTTTTTTCTGATTTTCTGCTCATCTTTAAGTAATATGTAGCTTGACGTTTAATCTTATGTTTATCAAATTAAACATATTATTAAATTTGCATATCATTGCTTTATCATGCTATAACATGTAAATATGATAGCACGAAAATTGTTTTTTTCTCCCCCAATTCAAACACTTCTACGTAAGTCAATTCATTTTCATCAAATTGATTGATCAGTGATAAATCAACTCCTATTTATCAATAACCCTCCACCCTGCACAATGTTTCTCAGAAAGACAGCATTTTTCTTCTTCATTATACTTGCGTACCTCCTATGATAAATAGTAATATTTACTATTCTCATGCAAATCTTGACTAAACATTGTTTATTTTCCTTGTTTCAGTAATGAATCAAATGGACACCCTGTACCGGGGAATACATCTCTTTTATCCTCGCTTATGAATAAGGTAAGATCCATCCATCAAACGCCTTTCATCCCAAGACAAATTAGCGGGACACGGAGGGGCCTGTTTGTTTTTTAATGTTTCACCGCTAATAAGATGAGTTTGTATCATTTAAATTTTCCAGCCATTTTTCATACGTTGTAATTTTCGCTGCACCTCTCACAAATTAATATAATGAAGCAGTAGCTCGGTGCCATGCCAGATATATAGAGATGTTTGTTTTTTGATGAGCTGTTCTGAACTTGCCTTCCATTTCTTTTCTCCCCTCCCTTTATACTTTAACTTCCCCGCCTCACTCTGCATTTATTTATAGAGTTTATAAATTATTTGATTAAAAAGTCAAGGGAGTAAAAGAAAAAAAAAAAAAAAACAAGAAGGCGCTGCCCTCATTTTTTAACAAGTCTAAATGTGAGCGTATGGAAATTTAAATGTTTGTGTGAAGATTAAAATGGACACGGTTTTAGCTATAAATTTTATCTGACTGATATAAATGCGCTGGGTGGTTTCCATCACATTGATGATGTAATGGCATATTAGTCTCACTTTTTTTTCTTCCTCTTCTCTCAACAACTGATCAAGACCTCCTCCCTCTTACTGTATGCTTCCCTTCCTCAAACACTCGTCTTCTAAATCTTCTTCTCAGACAGCTTAACTTCAGGCTTACAGTCAGTAAACACAAACAGCGGAGTTGGAGATGTCTTACAGCTCCACTGTTGTGTCAGACTTCTGGGGTTTTGATTCGAACCACCACATCACATGAAAAGGTTAACATATGCCCCCAGGGAACACTTAGCAAATACGCCTGGCCCGAACTCAAGCAGGCAAGAAACAAAAAAAACAAAAAAACAACAAAAGAAAATGCCTGGCTGTTTGTAATCCTGGCTGCTCTCTTTAGCTTTGCCAAATTTCGGGTGTATTTGTCGGCTCGTTTTCACGCTCTTGCTAACATATGCGAGCGCTGCGCTCGCGGATGCTCTGCCAAAACTAAGCGGCTGGCAGCTCATTTGCCCTGTGTGTTTCTGTAGATGTCCCAGGTGAACCCTGCCCTCTTCAATGCCATGAACCTGAAAACCGAGCTGGAGGGAGGCCACGTCCACGACACCTCAGAGGCAGCTCAGTACCTGCACAGAGTGCTGAAGAGGCCAGAAAACACCACTGAGATCTGGAAGACGTACCTCCGCAGGTAAAGCAAACAAACAAAAAACAAAACACTGTCTGCACTGCGAAAGAAGTATTTGCATCCTCACAGAGTCAATACAAGTAGTTTTTTTAAAATTTCAGTTGTGAAGAGAAAAGAAGCTATCCAAACACGACTGGCCCTATAAGAGAAGCAATTGCCTGTTACACCTAGAAACTGGTTGTCCCACTCTTTATAGCATCAACTGCCATTAACTGGTTTTGTTATCTGGAAATGAGTATTTTTATGGCACTGCAGAGGAGCTTGGGCCTCTGTTGTTCACAGTATCAATTCAGTCACAATTGGGGTTTTCTGTAGCATTTAGGTCACATTATAACATTTCAGTTGGGCTTATGACTTTGACTATGCCACTCCAAAACATTTATTTTAGTTTTGTTAACCTATTCATAGCTTTGGATCATCGTCCAGCTTTATAACCCTTTGTGTACCTGTGGATATGATGCTGCTTTTAGTTGTTTACTGGCAAATGTGGAGTGCCTTTGTTATTTTAGTTGGTTTCGTTTTTGACCTCATGGATAAGTTTTTGATGTACTTTTGGAGTAATTTGGTTTGCTTGCTAAGGCTGAGAAGGTTGACCTGTGATCAATGTTTTCTCGGTCTGGTTCTCTCTCTCCAGACTAATAGATATTTCTGAATTTGTTCTTATATCTACTTAGATCCTAGTATGATGTGTTGTTTTTTCACGCCTTGTTGTCTACTTTATGCTGTTAGGAAAGTGGTACTAAGTTCTTTCTGGAATCCTATGATGAGATAGTATTCAGTCATCATTGTTGTTGGGGAAGCTGAAATCAGATTTCATAAAAATGTGATTAATCACTTAATTCATGATCTAACAAGGGGGTGTGATTTTTTTGTACTTTTTCACTAAGCTATGTTGGTTCAGGTAGGTTTTCCCCCTTAATGAGTAAAACCATCATTTAAAAACAAATTTTTGTTTGCTCATATCTTTGTCTTGTACTAAAATCAGTTTGATGATCCAAAACATTGAAAAGTGACATAAAAGCGAAAACGGCTGAAATTCGTACGGCGGAATATATATATTAATAGCCAAAATGACATTTGAAAACTGCTTAGGACATTTATCACTGTACATGACGTAAAGATTTATATACCAGGAAATCCCCCAAAGGCGTAAAGAATCCAATCTTGCAGGAATTTGTTTTGGCTTACTGTATGACAAAACTGAAAGTCTTTACTGAAACTGTTATGAGAAGCTGAACGAGTTGTCATCTTTGTTGGGAAAGCAGTACATTTACACATCTTTTTTTTTTTATCCTCCAATACAAAGGTTTGACACAGATGACTTCTGTGAGGCACAGTGTGACTTTCTCCATAAGGTGCACTTTCACTGCCTCGTAGAGGACTGTGGGGCCCTCTTCAGCACTGTGGATGGGGCCATAAAACATGCTAAGTGAGTGTCACATCGCTTCTTGTTTGGAAAATACGCCGCTTTGCTTTGCTGATCAGTATAAAAAAACTGAGGCTGCCTCCATCCTCTCTTTCAGCTTCCACCTTCGAGCCACCTTGAAAGTAAAGCCAGAGTCTCCGTTCAGTGACGGTAAAGAACCCAGCGAAGCAGCTCCGCCGCAACCCGTCGCCCCCGTGTCTATAGCCAGCAATCCCTCCATGGACGTGGCAAACCTCACGTCCTCTGGTGGCTACAGCTCTCCTCCTCCATCACTGCTGGCCTGGAAGCAGCTGACCGGCAGCATCCCTCAGATGCCGGCCTCAATGCCCAACCTCCCCGCAAACTCGCCTCTGGCCACCACCTCCCTGGAGAACGCCAAGCCACAAGTCAAACCTGGTTTTCTGCAATTTCAGGAGAAGTATGTACTGTATTCTACAGTACCTTGCAAAAGCATTTATACCACTTGAACTTTGTAATGTGATATTGTTGTCAGCATGCCACAATTACAAAACTACTTGCATTCGGGCATCCACATAAATGAACAAGCAAGACGAGGAGATAAACTTTCTCCTTGACTTGAAGGATAATTTGATCATTTTTAGCAAATTATCTCTGGAGGATTTGATTTTAAGCCAGTAACCTACATAACCATAGCTCTTTTTTTCTGCAGTGATCCCTGTTTGGCTACTGACTGCAAATACTCAAACAAGTTCCACTTCCACTGCTTGTTTGGGAACTGCAAGTATGTGTGCAAGACCTCCGGAAAAGCGGAGTCCCACTGTCTGGACCACATCAACCCGAACAACAACCTGGTCAACGTCCGCGATCAGTTCTCCTACTACTCCCTTCAGTGTCTCTGTCCCAACCAGGTGAGTGCAGCTGGTTCTCAGAAGTGGGATCACTGGCTGTCATCTCTTGGAGGTTTCTAAGCATGAAGTATGCTATCTATTAGACCAGTATTTGAGCTTATTTGACTCAAGGCTTTCACAACCACTGCTCCCCGTCTTCCATCTCCGCTGAGAAAGACAGTCGACTCACCCCAGTAATGCCTGTTTATATGTCAATGATGTCATTTTGACTGCCGCATTCTCCTCTCAGAAAAGGCCAATTTAGCTGATATTACCCAATAAATCATTGTCACTTGCACAGTAAACAAGGCTGTCTGGAATAGGGCAAAAATCAGGGGAATGCTTGGCAAATCAAACCTAAATGGCATCCCCCCTGCCTACTCTCATGAGCCAGTATTTCGAAAACCGTTTAAATGAATTCATTAATGTGTCGAAAATCACCCGTCTCACTGAAAGTCCCTCCCGCCACTCCCCTTCTCCTCCTTCTGCTCCCCGTCCGCCTCCTTTTAGCCTACCATCTCCTGAACTGAGCAGATCTTATTTGGCCCAGTCCTCTGGGATGTGGGCCTCAGAAACAGATGGTGGTGCAGACACGAATGGGGGAAGCTTTTGACAAGCTTAAAAAAAATAATTGTACCTGAAAATAACCAGAAAATTGAAGATGCTGCACAATAAGTGCAGGGAAGTTTGAAATTTGATTTGAGTGTTTTTCTGATCTGGACAAGTTTGACAAGAAAAAAAGCTGAAAATAAGAGACGATATCTGTTTAAGTGTTTTATCAATATTTTCTCTTTTCCCTTCTTGCTTGTTGTTCTTTGTTTCTTTCTTTCTCTCTTTCTTTTGTTCAATCTGGTCTATGCATGGGGTTTTTACTGTGAACTTTTATGTGTTCAAAAACAGGCTAAAAAAATTTCAATTGAACTTTTTGGCCTGAAAAGTCTGGAAGTTTTACATGAAAAATGCTTCACGGTAGAAGCGCCTAATTTTTCTTCTCCTGTCTCGGCTGCAGCACTGCGAGTTCAGGATGAGGGGCCACTATCACTGTCTGAGGCCAGGCTGCTTCTTCGTCACCAACATCACCACCAAGCTGCCATGGCACATCAAGAAGCACGAGAAGGCAGAGCGCCGCGCCGCCAACGGCTTCAAGTACTTCACTAAGAGGGAGGAGTGTGGGAGGCTGGGTAAGAGCGAACATCCCTCTCATCCTCCATATGTAAGAAAACTTTTGAGCGGCTTTTGATTCGAGGATTAAAAGGAGTTACGCAGAGAGAGAGATGTACATTGATTTCTACTGGCTGTTGCAAGAGGATATTCTGTGTTTACAAAGGGAGAGAGCCCGGTGTTGGCAAACACAGCATCGTGCTTTGTGAGAGCGGTTTAAAAGGGCACGAAACAAGGGCCTGCTTCGCAGATTTTGTCGCCGCGATTTTGCATATTCACAATGCCGACCTCGAGTCCCAGAGGAAGTCTTGCCTGCGCAACTATATGAGCAATAATGTCAAAGAGGGCAATCACATCCAGGTTGTTTTCCTCTTTTCTTCTGCCGGCGTCAGAAATGAGCAATTAGGTTTGTGTTTGTTAATTATCTGGCTTGTCTGGTTGAGCCTGTTTGTGTTGCCTCTCAGCCGCCGCTGCCATCACACAGAAAATGAATTAAAAGTGATCTGTTTTTCTTTTTTCTTCTTCTTCTTCTTTTTTTTTTTTTTTCTTTTTGTCAGATGGTTACACAAGCTTTTCACAAACAAAGCAAACAAAACCGGGCCCTAAACAGCTGTTTTTTGTCCCCAGCCTGATCTGCCAACTGCATTGTTCAGGCTGGCGGGGAGAAAAAACGGCAGAAAGGATTACCATCGCTGGCGCTCTAGTCATAAAGAATTGATGGGTTGCCAGTATCCATGGCAGCAACATTAAACTGAACACCGCTGATGATGTTACCTGGTTTCTGTCTCACAAAAGGGCCTCTGTGTCACGTTGGTTACTGTTATTTGCTCAACTTTGCGTGTCTGAAACCGGCGCGTGTGTGCAGGAGCTATTTGATGACACAGGCATGTTTTTCTCTTAAACCTGGTGCCATGGTTACTGACATGCTCGCACCTGCCCAGCATGTTACTCTTTCAATTATTTCTGCCTGCTTTTATATAATGGTATTTGATTAACAGGCACAAAAACGGAACAATCATTTAATTTGAAATCATAAAGCAATTAGAGCTAGACTAGTTTTAAAACAAGAGAAAAGAGCAGAAGACTGAAGCAGACAGCAGAAACAATTCAGAACAAAAGGAGAAACGACAACGGAGATACTTTGAGAAATGAATTTAATATGGTAATAATCGTATATTTACTTTGGTTTGGAGGGATGTGTGTGCATTATTGGCCCACAGAAAATGAGAATTTATTTATGTAAATTCCTAATTGAATAAAGCATGTCAGTGTAATAAAAGAGCTCCACAGGTTTAGTGCACAGAAGCCTTGACTTGCTCAGTGTGACACCAGTGATCTAATATTCCTCCTACATGTACACTCCGAAACACTTTGAAACCCAATCCCTCTTTTGTTGGAGCCATATCATGAAATTAAAAATAGGGGGGAAAAAAAGGACTAAAAATATTTCTCTTTGCGTTTAATCTAATCAGAACGCCCTCACGTTGGTAATGTGGCCTTTAGCGCTCTACTTACTTTCAGATGCCTCGCTACGCGTCGAAGACAAATTAATCTGCACATAGAGAGTTTAAAGGGATAGTTCTAAATTTTTCAAACCTGCCATCATTTAATATCTGCTGGAGATAACTCTCTTGATATCTTCCTTTAGATTAAATACAGATTACTCGATCTCAGAGACTAAAGTTAATGGCTAGCTCAAAACGAACCAAGACCAAAGCAGACTTATTATGTTTTAGGATTCCTCCAGTCTCACAAACATTGTAGGATTTTACACCACTGGTATTTTATGACCTCTGAACTATTGTTGGAGGCTACTTACAGAAGCTAAAGATTATTTGCATGGTAAATGGAGATAGAAAGTGATGCAACACCAATGTTCTTCTTGTGTGGATCCTGTATTGACAACGGATCATGTAAAGCTTCCTTTCAGATTAACTGTCTTGAATGAATATTAGAGCAAAACAAAAAGCAAATTAAATATAATATAAATAAACAGTTGTTTCACATGTGGCATAATTAGTCAAAGACAAATTAAGAGTTTGTTTGGATTTCTGTAAAAGAGAAGTTCAGAGTTTGAGTGTAAGTGTTGATCTGGTTAGTTGGCTAAAGCTAGTAGCTAATCTTGCTAAGGCCTAGACCAAGCCTGACATGTCATTTACTGTTCTAAAGAAAACTACACTGACGTAAATCTACAGCAAAAGCTATGTCATAAATCTCTAAACTATCATCATGTTTGCATTGGGCCTTTATTTGAACAGAAGCAGATGATTATGCAGGAAATAGTGGAAGGAGGAGGTGCGCCATAATCAATCTTCCTGTATGGAACACGAGAACAGAACATGTGAAGCGTTTTTCTTTAGAGTAACTGTCAGAGATAAAACTAAAGTACTGGTAAAGCAAAAGAAAAAAGAAAAAAAAAATATATATATACACATATTTATTTCTTTACATTTTTGGTTGAGGTTGGACTTGCTTTAATACCATCAAAGTCTGCTCTGTCCTTTGTCCATCTTGGACTAGCTGTGAGCAACATCCTCCAGTGACAAGCGATCATAACAGGCTTTATAGCTAAACTATTAACTGCTTACAACAATTCAAGAGAACCTTTTAACAGTGAAGCTGCTTTATTTTCTCCAGGTTGCAAATACAACCAGGTCAACAGCCATTTCCACTGCATCCGAGAGGGTTGCCAGTTCTCCTTCTTGCTCAAGCACCAGATGACCTCGCACGCACGCAAACACATGAGAAGGATGCTGGGAAAGAACTTCGATAGAGTCCCCTCCCAGGTACAAAACACTACCAAGAGGAAGACATTCAAACCCAGTCTTCATCAAGATTTTTATGTTTGTGTGTGCGCATGACTTGCGTCGGGTTTCCTGTTCTATGAGTCAGATTCAGGGAAAGATGTGGTGTTCTGCGAGAAAACAAGATAAATTTCTCATTTCCAGTCATAGCAGTCAATGACAAACCCTTAATGACTGTTTTTTACTGAAATTTCCACACATAGTGGTGCGCAGGGCTGTCACACCTTTCCATCAGAGCACAGGATGTACCTTAAGCTCATTTAAGCATGTAGATTTTCTTGTTCTGTTTGTTTATTTTTTTTTTTTCTTCTTTTTTGTTCTGCTGCTTTCAAAAGACAAGAACATATTCTTTCAAAAAAACGTCTTGAGAAATACTTGGTCGGTTGCCAACTGCATTATGACTCATAAAGCCTGTCTTGAATGTTTCTGTACAGTTATGATAACTTTTTATGTTGTTTGTTTTTCCTCAGGTGATGTCGCTCGGCCACAGGGCGGACGAGATGCAACACGCTTCTGGTTTGATGTCGGGGCCCATGGCGTCTCAGGGGGGCCTCACCTCTGGCTTCTCCTCCGGCGTCATGGACGACACAGATGACTACCTGGAGTACATGGGAGGAGGAGGCGGAGGGGGAGGCAGCCCCTTGGGCCTCTCCTCCGAGTCCTCCAACCAGGACCGGAGCTGCACCAGCACACCTGTGGGCAACGACAGCTCTCCTGCAGGTGAGGGGACGGTGAATTCAAAGAAGCCAACTCACACATTTGGCCTCACTCATGTTAATCTCAGCCATTTTGTTACTCATATGTGTCATGATTCAGTAGTTTGGCTTACAGTCAATAGACGCGAGTCATAATAACTTCTGAGGTTGATGACATCGCAGCGTTCTTTTCTCCTGATTCGTTGACGAGACGTTCGGCGTTTTGCTTTGTCATCGTCATAAAACATCCATTCTGTACATCAGTGGTTATCGATCTAAGTGTACTTTATCACATCTTCTTCTGGCCTGACATCATCCCGTCAGCTTTAGCACTTGTAAGTTTGCTAAACTATGTGAAGTGTATCTTTTTATTCTTCTCTTGTTTGCGCTAAATCTTAAGCCTGGCTGCGATTCTCGCATTTCTACACGCGTTGCCGTTACGATCCACGACTCTCATCATTGTTGTTTTGGCTGGTGTTTGGGTTACTTGTCTTTGAATGGGCCTCATTTTGTATCATTCTCTTATCTTTTATCTTTCTCCTTTTTTTACCTCCCATCCCTCTGTGTGTGTGTGTGTGTGTGTGTGTGTGCGTGTGTCTGCGTGTGTGTGTGATGTGGCCCCTTGTTTTGGTGTACTTGTTTTTCCCCTCTCGCCTGTCCTTCACCCCCTTCTGGTCAACCTGTCTCTCCAGGACAAGGCTACCCCAACACCTCTTCTGCTCCCACCACCCCTGCTGACACTAGTGCCACCCAAAATGCGCCTCCTTCTTCCCCTCCTCCACCGCCTCCTCCTCCTCCTCCACCACCTCTTCCTCCCTCCGCTCCTCTGCCTGGCCTCCAGTCCCAGGCTCCGTCTCTCCCTCCCGCTCTTCTCCGACCTCCTCTGCCCTCGCTCCCATACCTCCTCTCTCCATCCTGTCTGTCATACTCTCTGCTCAGCGCCTCTCTGGGAGCCACTCGGAGTGTTGTCATGCCAACCAACACACCAGCTTTCAGCCCCATCATTGCCACTCCGTCTCCAGTTAAAAATGACGTCCCTATAGTACAGGATGCTGCAGGTACTTATCCAAACCAACACTGCAGCTGTCACTCTCATTTACTGAGCCCTGTGCAGTTTTAACAGTTTTTTAAAATTTATTTATTTATTTATTTTTATCAGAATCAGTGAAATGTTTATGTACACTCACCATCAGCATGCATGTTATTTTAGTTTTGGGCCTCTAATTGAACTGTGATTGAACTGTTTAGCTTCAATGTTTTTTGAAATCTACAGTAAAACTCGTTTTGGAAAGACAAAATCAGGCTTCTGGGAGAGCCCACCGACCTGAAATCGCTATAAAATTGCATACAGCCTTTTGATTGATGAAAACCAACCAATTTACATAACCAATTTTGCTAAGCAGAGTAGTGTTTCTGGCATCATCACTTCCTGAATAAAATTAAGGAAGTGCTTTGTTACAAAAAACATAAAAGCACAGAATTATTAATACATTCATGCCCATGATTAGTATATCAAAACTTCTCACCAGCGCTGTGCTATGCAGCAACAGAATAAACATGCATGCTTGTTCTAATGACACATCGGTGTGTGCTTTTACTTTTGCACCGAGAGACAGAGCAGTAAATTTGGCACCTGTTCCACGAAGCCTGGGCCTTGTTTAGTCTCCATTAACAAGGCTGCATCAGCAGCTTCTTATTTTAATCACGCCTCAAGTTTTATCGAGGCCCACTGTTTCCTGTCGTGCAGAACAGGGATCGCATCATTAGCGGTGACCCCAGGGTGCCGCAAAAGGTGGGTGCCCGTCATAAAACAACACATAGATAAGAGGGTTGGTTAGGACTCGCCGCTCCCTCTTTTGTTTGGGGGCTGGAGACACTCTGTAAAAGTGTCATGTTCCACAGTCAATCTATCATCCTTTCCCCACTCCTTTAATCATTCTGGGAGTTAGGAAAGGGAAAAGAAAAAAAAAAATATGGCTTTGTGCGCCTACTCAGCTGCGAGCCACTTCTGGCTGGGGAGAGTTCAACATCAGAGTTTTAACCCAGACAGTAATTTGCTTGTAGTTTGTGGGTTTTACTTTGTGAGCCAAACTGATTACTCTTTAATGCGCTTGGTTCTTTCTCTCCAGGCAACACCATCTCCATTCCCACGGCCACCGGCGCCAAGAAGCGCTTCTGGATCATTGAGGACATGTCTCCGTTTGGCAAACGCCGCAAGACCCCATCGTCTCGGAAGATGCTGGACGAGGGGATGATGCTGGAGGGCTTCCGGCGCTACGATCTGTACGAGAACTGCAAGGACTCGAGCTGCCAGTTTTCCCTGAAGGTGACCCACTACCATTGCACGCGAGAGAACTGCGGCTACAAGTTCTGTGGTCGCACCCACATGTACAAGCACGCGCAGCACCACGACCGCGTGGACAACCTGGTGCTGGATGACTTCAAGCGCTTCAAGTCCTCGCTCAGCTGCAACTTTCCCGACTGCCAGTTCTCGGGCAACAGCACCCACTTCCACTGCCTGCGCTGCGGCTTCCGCTGCACCGACAGCACCAAGGTGACGGCCCACCGCAAGCACCACGGCAAGCAAGACGTGATCAGCGCCGCCGGCTTCTGCCAGTTCAGTTCCAGCGTCGACTGTGAAGTTCCCGACTGCAAATATAAGCTCAAGTGCTCGCATTTCCACTGCACCTTCCCCGAGTGCAAGCACACGGTGGTGGGGATGTCCCAGATGGATTCCCACAAGAGGAAGCACGAGAAGCAGGAGCGGGGCGAACTGCCGTCCGTGTCGCCCAAGCGGGAGGGGATGCACCACCTTGTCGGGGGCATGGTGCCGGTCGCTCCCACCTCCCTGAGCGTGTCCACATCCTCGCCTGGCGGCCTCCACGGCTTGTCCCACAACATCAACAGCAGTGTCCCCTCCATGATCTACCAGCCAGGGGGCCTCGCCTCCGACTACAACCACTCTTACCCGCCGCCCTCCATCAGCCTAGACAGCTCCCTCAACCTGAGCACCAACACCAGCAGCTCCCTTTTCTTCCTGAAGAACGCCGCCGGTCTGGGCCTCAGCGACTCACTGGATCTCAGCAAGAAGTTGCACCTCGACGCCGCGCGGCCGGCACACAACGCCAAGTCCCAGCTGGACGACACGGGGACGTCCGGAGAAGCCGAGGACGACCTGTCTCCGGACGAGGACGTGCACGCCGAGGAGGAGGACGAGGATGAGGAGGAGGAGGAAGAAGAAGAGGATGACCTCAACACTGACTCGAACGACGACTCAGCGCAGGAGCCTGACGGTGACAAGGACAACGGCGAGGGCTTCGGTGCTTCCGTAAACCACACTGATACTTCCAAGTTGGAAAAGCAAGATGCTGACCCATAAAACAATCAAACCCACAGGGGACTGTAGGAACTGCAGAAACATTCTGTGTACCACTAATAAACAGAAAGTGGCCTCATTCATCACGCTCAAAACCAACAACAGCAACAGCAGCAGCGCCGGTGTGACAGAAAACGACGGGCCCACCGAAACGATTCATCGAGATGTTTACAAAACGACCAACATTATGAATTCAATTATGCATTAAAGAAAAGAAAAAAAACGAGACAGAGACACACAGATTTTGGGCAGCCGTGTAAAGCATTTTACTACACATCAGTCTTTTTTGTGTGCGTGCATGTTTGACTTTAATTTATTTTTATTTCTTTCACATTTTTTGTGTGTGGAAAAAAAACACTTTAGAAAAACAAAAACAAATCTCTCTATATAACTATATATGTAGGTGTGTGCGTGCGTGCGTGCGTGTGGTTGCGTGTACGAATGATCATTATTGAGATAAAGGAAAATTTCTGGCAACATGAACTGCAAAGAAAAAGGGATGTGAATCACTAAGAGGAGCAGGATGTGTTTCATAATTTGATCTTTAGTTCTGTATTGTTATTATCATTATTGTTATTATTAATTATTATTATTAGACACTGAGAGAAAGGAGCTACTTGTTCCTTTCTCTTTGGTATACTTTGTTCTCACATGGGATTGACCGACAGTTGGGTCTATCTCAGCCTCAACAGTTCTCTCTTCCTGAAATCTGCTAAAAAAGCCCAGTGCAAGCGTACTTTGTAACCCGGCCCACCACCCCGAGTGGAGGAATCAAGTTTGTGCGTGAATAGTGCACTTTTATATTAGCTGACCACGAAGAAAACGGTGATGACAGATAACTTGTGAGTATGTTTAACAATGTTTTTGTTAACATTTGCATCTTTTGCATCAAAAAATGTGTTTGTTTTTTTTTTTGGAGATCATATTGACGTTCGAGCGATGCAGGGGGTCGTGACGTTCAGTTTTGGGGGGCGGGGGTCGGATGCAGCCACAGGGGAAGCATCAGGGAAGTGTGTTATATGTTGAAAATGTACAGACCGCAAAAAATGTCCAGATGGCATTTTTTTTTTTTTTTTTTTTTTTTCCATTCACTATGGCTGTGGTTGAGCTCCTGTTGTAATGCTTTTTATTTAATATTTATGTGTTCTTCCAAATAAGAAAAAAATTTTAGGGTGTTATTGCACTTTTTAGGTTCATTTTTACCGTCTGAAACAATAATAAAAAAAAGGAAATTAAGAATGATATATATCATTTAACAGGGAATTTGCTTTAAAAATGTTTTAGTTCACTTTTTTTTCTTTTTTCTTTTTTTTTTTTGCTTTTATGCACAAATAGATGTTAGTGTGACAACAAACTGTTGTTCTGTGGTTTATTTAAAAACTTGTTTTTATTTTTTGCTTCTTCTGTGATTGGACGGTTTGAAATTATATATATAAAAAAAAGGAATTGTGTCGCGCCAAAAAATAAATAAAGAAAAGAAAAAGGCGCCTTCTGATATGAAACACTAAGATGAACTGTGATTTTTAAAGAATTCGTAAAATGCTTCGCTTATTGTAGCGCTAAATTATAAATTTGTCAGAACCTTGCTTTGGGTTTTTTTTTTTATTGAGCAAACTTGTACGACTGACGAGTGGACACACTGAATTATCTCCTGAGCTTGGCATTGGAAATAAATGATCATGATATAGGGAATAATAATAACGTGTGTAAGTGATATTCCTCCGGATATTGTTTTGAGAAGAAAAAAAAAGGGAAAAAAAAAGGTTGTACAGTATTTTCCTCTGTAAAAAAATACCTATATATGAACAAAATGCTCTTTGATGAACGGGTTCCTTTAAAGAAGAAAATCCCTAAAAAGGAGAAATGACTAATAAAAAAAGGTTAAAGATTCAAATAGCCTCGTTATAGTTTGCTTGTGTGAGTCAGCTTTTTATGTTTTCACTCGTCTTTCTATTTTCCAAACTCTGCCAGAAGCTCAAAACTCAAATACACTGATCTAAAATCATTCCCTGGTGTTTCCTGTTTATTTTATTTACTTCTGCTCTTATTAGTTTGAAATTCTCAGTTTGTCTCCACTTTGCCCATCTTCGCTCACAAGACTGAACTGTCTCCTGGGACGTTGTTGCAAAGCGGGAGCTGCCATTTGTTTTGTTTGCTCATCAGTTACCAACATAACTTGGATCCCGTGTGTGTGGCTGTGCGTGTGTGTGTGTGTGCGGAGGAGTAAAATGTTGAGAGAAAAAAAATAAAGAAACTGTGATTATTATGACAGCGAACATGTAGTGCTTGACAGTGATCCAGCCTGAGGACATTTTGAAGGGGAAAAGTGCAGCAAGAGGAGATTTATTTGACAGGGATTGAAACTACAGACCTGTGGCTCTGTGCTCCATTTCAGTCCAGCATCCTGAGCACCAGTTGCGAATATTTTTTGTTTTGTTGAAACCCAACTGGAGGATTTTTCTCACTTAAAGACATCAATTGAGAAAAAACAGCAAGAATAAGGGGGCAAAAAAAATCAGGGCTTTTCCACTTCAGAATCTTTTGCTTCACAAAAGTATTCACACCCCCTAGTTTTTTTAATTCTATCACTACAACCTGTTTCAATTGGATTTTATGTGATAGATTAACACAAACAGCTCATCAAGGTGAAGCTGAATTGGAAACGCTGTTTTAGATTAGTTTACAAATAAAAATATGAAAAGTGTAACATACTATTTACCTATGTAAAAGCTCCCAATTGGTAAATAGAGTCAACTTGTGTTCAAATGAATCTTAGCACAGAAGTTACCGTACTGTGAAGGCCTCAGGGATTCATGAGAGAACAAACCAAGAAACAGGTCAGGGAGGAAGCTCTGCTCATCTGAGCACCGTTTTATCCTTCACTTGAAATTAGAAAGGATATGGCACAAATGCAAACTTACTCATCTCGACTGGATGCACAAAAAGAGGATTAATTAGAGAACCAACAGACAAATCCATAGTAACTCTGGATGAGCTGCAGAGGTGGGGAATCAATAGTCTCGCTTTCATTGAAGACTACTAAAAAAAAGGCACTGTAGAAAGGAAGACGTAAGGAAAAGGTCATTTGGTCAAATGGGACCAAGCTGGAACTTACATACTCAAAATGTGGAGAATGCTCCGTCCCCACAGTGAAACATGATAGAGGTGTATCATGGTGTACTATTAGAATGGACTAGTCAAAGTCCTGCGGTAGATTCCAGTTTGGACTCAGCAGCATTCATCTTGTTGAGTAAATGTGTTAATCTGTCACATAAGGGCCACATAAAATACATTTGCTTCTGGTTGTTACGTGACACGATAGGAAACCGTTTACAGGGCATAAGTACTTTAAAGACACAGGCTCTCTGCAGCGCAGTGTTATCAGGGTGCATTTTGTTTTATTAAATTTTATTTGGTTGGGGTTTTTTTTCTTCTCCTTTTGGCCCTGAGGCGTGTGCAGAGTTCCCCTCCCACTCCCTCATGTCATCCAGAGGCCAGGGTGCTGGCTGTCTCTGTCGCCTCGTCTACAGCTGTTCCTGTTCTTCCTTCTTCTCTTCCTTCTGATGTTTTTTTATTATAAAAAGAGAAATAGCTGCAAAAAAAAAAAAAACGAAAAAGGGGGGAAAAGGCGGGCAAAGACATCACCATCTGTCAGCCAGCTGGCATCCTGTATATAAATAAAAAGGAATAAACATTAAAATCAAAACCAGACAGAAATGACCTCCAAAACCTGCATAGGCTGCTGCTGAAATGATCATTTTACTGCTTTAATTAACAGATTAAAAGGATGGCGTAAAAAAGGCGATGAAGAAATAAACAGGCCTGTTTCGAGTGCTGCAGAGCTTTCACAAGACAGCCGCAGTTTCATTTCACATTTTGTAAAACTTATTGCACTTTTAGATTCAAGGCCACCTGGTGTTGGCATTCAGTTTGGCTAGATTTATTGAAGCTTTTATATATGTATGTATATATTTTTTTAAAAATTCTAGAATGAATTTTGTTGTTTTTGTTTTTTTGTTTTTTTTCTTAAATATAGGTTGAATTTTTCTCTTCTGCTCTACTTTCACTTTCCCTCTACTTGCTTATTTCCACTTGAGTATAGTGCTGTTAATCTACATTGTGCTATATTTTTGTTTTCATTTCATTTCTGCATGTCCAATTTGAAGATACGCTTTTACTCACTGAAATAAAAAAAACCCCAAACAAGCTGAATACCTTTAGGCATGTTTTCAAGCGTTGATGTGTTTTAAAAGGGAAACTTCTGCTTTTTAACGAAAAAAAACAAAAAACAAAACAAACCTGACAGTAAACTCGTAGAAGTTGCACATGTCGTGAGTGCCAACTGTGCGTGGGGGCTGTTACCTGACACGCAGTTGGTTGATGTGCCAGGAACAGGTTGGGTGAGCGTGTGAGCAACGCGGAGAGGCAACAGTTGAGGCCCGGGAACATCCAACGACAGGTGTGTGCTGCATATGTGGTCACATGATGCCTATAAGGCAGATTAGGGCTCAAACAGATGAAGCGCTGCTTAATGGCAGCTTTTATTAAGTTCACAAAGCGGGGAGGGATGCGGGGAGGAGGGAAAAGGAACAGAGGAAAAGCAGGTGGCCGGGCCTGTGCTCTCCTTGATGAAGACAGATATTGTTGAGCACAGCCTGAAGAGGGTGGCCGCTGTGGAAGGATTTATGGAGATTTGCGTGCCCTGGACCCACCGCCTGCCTGTTCCTGAGTCCCGCAGTAATAGACCCGAGAGCGGGAAGAGCTCAGAGAGGAAAAATGACAGCGGACTGCGAACAGAAAGGATGAGGAGAAAGCTTTAAGACTTGCCAAGCTGGTCGCTTTCTGAATGAAATAAAACAAAATATATATAACAAGGAGCAAGTGTTCAAAAATAAGGACTGGTTCAATGGTAACATACAGGACAGTATTGTCTTTGTGTGCGATGAAATTACTACTGTAAGATGAAGTAGACCATTTTAAACAATATTTAAATATGTTAGGAAAACCAACACTTTAAAATAAATAAATGTTAAAGAATTGATATTCATTTCATGTTTTATTACTGCACAACACTATAAGGTATTTATATTTAGATATTTACATTATAAAATGTCTTTAAAAGCATATCAGAATGCTACTATAATTTTACTATAATTCACAGAAATCTGAAATGAATGAGTTTACCTGATACTTTTTAAATGAGGGTTACATCAGGTTCATTAATTACTGTAAAGCTCATTGAAATGCTTTTTCTGACATATTCAGTCCCTCAGTCTATCTTTTTATTTTATTTTGCACGGGAGGAAAAAGAAAACAAGAGCCAGGGACAATATGGATGGAATAAAATGTTATTCATAGAGTAAGTTTGTGCAAATACCAACAGACAGACAAAATAATCAAACTCAGTGAAATTTTAACTTATAAATGGCAAGCGATTGTTTAAAAAATGAATAAAGCTATTTTAGTAAATGAGGATCTGATAAAACCCAACTCTGCTTGTCTGATGAGGAAACTCTTGGAAAAAAAATATGTGGATTTATTACAAAGACACTAAAAACCTTGATGATGAACTAAAGCATGGGAATAAAACAACACGTTAATTATTTCTATTGAATCTGGCTTAATAAAAATCTAGCTCATGGTAAAATTGTTAATGATTACAGTTAAATAAAATCTAAGCAAATAAATAATTATGACCTATGATCAAGGGTCAAACTGAAACAATCCACTAACTGTGTCCTTCATCTCTGACAGTTTGATGAATCTCTTCTAACTGGTATTGATGTCACAAACTGAACAATACAATGATTTTTAGTTCTTACAGTTCATTTCTGCACTTTTTTCTGACACTGCAAAACAGTCAGAGCCTGACTGTTAATCAGAGCAGTTCAGGCTCTGATTAAATTTAGCTATTTGAATTGGTGACGGAGACCAGAAGCAGAATTAAAGCTTACAGAATAATATTTTATTTAGTCAAAAAGCTCTCCGTTGTTAGAATCTTATGAATCATGAATGCATGATTCATAAGGCAGCACTTCACCTGGTTATAAATCCACCTGATGAAGACAAAAGCGTTGAATTACTCACAGTGAGAGTAATTCAGCATATGAAGCGCTGGTCCTTCAGTCCTCAGCTACGCCTCAAAGAGGTTCTGTAGTTAGCAGCACTAGCACCTGATGCAGACAGACAGTACTGAGAATCACTACAGTCTGGAGAAACAGATAAGATCTCACAGACCGTCAAGCCAACTTGCAAGTCACATCAGAGTTTCTTCTGAATGGGATTTCAATCATGGGAATGTTATTTTTATTTGCCTTTGTACCTATGTTTCTTAAAAAACAAAAGACAAAAAAAAAACCCAGCATGTAGAATTAAATAGTAATCAACGGTAACGTACACTAAAAAATGTATTCTGTGTTTAACTACTTCTGTGTTCGTACTTATTATAGCTGTACGATCATATCAGGTAATATCACTATCTTAACTAGTATAGATTAAAAACAAAAAAACAAAAAAAAACTGCTCACCACAGATGGCTGCGTTTAACATGGCTGACTTAAGGAGGCCCAATCAACTGCAAAGTTGATTACCTGAACATTTTAGTAGCTATGATAATATCTGAACTAATTTCCATGGCATCTGCCTCCAAATGTTGCAGTCATTTCCAGATAGTTTTTTGCTTTTTACATTTTTCATGTCACTCAAGTGTGTTTATGTATTAACTAAAAATACAGAAAAACCAAACTGGATACAAGCAAATCTGCATGTTTTTAAACTACAGACAACTTCATACACTCAACCCAAAATTATATTATATTATATTATATTATATTATATTATATTATATTATATTATATTATATTATATTATATTGTATTATATTATATTATATTATATTATATTATATTATATTATAGCTTGCAGAATTGAGGTAGGACTCCCAACACTTGTTGGGTAAATATTTATGGATAAGCCTCTCTGCTGCAGAAGTTGTCTGTTTACAGAATGTTAATAATATCAGTGGAAAGTTGAGTGGAAGAAAGAAGTATAGCATAAAAGCATTTTTTTTTAGAACTTATATACCTTTATTTTAGAATGGCCCTCCCATAGCCCTGAATCAATTTATCCTTTTAACAATAATACTCCTTTTACATGCTTTTATAATCCTCTGCAAGGTGCCTGTGTCATTTCGTACGACAAACTAACTATTTGCCAGGAATTTGAATAATTCTGGGCTGAACTACCCAAAATTATAAAATGGTGAAATCTTTTCAAGAGAGCTTGACAGCTGTCTGATTTAGACAGCGTGATGCTGCAGCTGGCGTTTGTATCACTTGGTGTGATAATGCTCAACACTTTTTATGCCTAAAATGTAATGCCATCCAGGCTGGTCTCTGAAAATAAGAGAGCCATTTTGTATCACGAGTCCAACTCATAATATCTTTGTTTGTCTATGTACCCCACAGGTGTGGAGTGTCCAGAGTATTGCTTATATATAACATGTCTGCCCCGCTCATTTTACTGCTTCATTGGACCATTTATAGTTCAAGATTTTGGATGAGATCTATGCCTCCCATCTCTCTGCGCTCTGCCCCTGTCAGACCTCTCTTTAAATCCCCTGCCCTTTTGCAATAGATGTCCATTTATCTATTTTTGCATGTGTATGAGCTTATTTTGGAAAGACCTCAGTCACACTGCAAAAAAAAAAAAAAAAAAAAAAAAGAAAAGAAAAAGAAAGGGGGGAGGCTGTGAGAAAAAAGGAGCTTTGCCATTGGTAGCAGCTGTTGCTGCTGAGACACCTCGGAGGAAATGGAGAATTGGACGCACACTCATCCAATTTACCATTAACAAGACCTTATTGGATGCAGGCCCCTCCGAAACATGTGGCTTTGCCTTATGTGGCTCTGCTCCTACATATGCGCTGCTGTTCCTCTTGAATACGTGTGACAGAGGTCTGTGATATTACTGGCATCTGAGATCTGGGATCAAAGAGGAACAGACAAAAAAAAAAAAAAAAAAAGATAATTCAAAAGAACAGTATAGTCTCTGTGACAGTCTACAAAAAAAAGTTGTGTTTAAAACTTTAAGAATAACATGGATTTCCACATATATGGAAAATAAAATGGCTGCAAAAGGAAAGTCTGACATGAGGCTGTTTCAAACATCAAACGCTCAATCTGGCCCACAAATCGTATGATTTCCGGGAATTTTATAGTTTCCACATTTATGCATAGCCACATTAAGGGAGCAAGGTTTTGGTTGAGCTTTTTTTTTTTTTTTTTTACAAGAACTGACTTCATGTTCTTTCCACTTTTTTTCCTCTTACAAATATGTCATCTTTTAAAGATATTATGTGAAACAGTACAATACCTGCATGTATTCTCTCTGGTCTGGCAAAAAAACCCAACATTTTTCTACATTACAATTTTTTTCTCTGTTCCATAAACATGTCACATTCTTCAGAGAGCAGTGTATATCTAGAAGGAATCTTTGCCTTTCAACACATTTTCAGAAAGGACACATAGATAACAACCCTGGTTGTTCTCACAGTTTTTGCCAGAATGTTCAGTTGACGAAAACAAACAGTACTTCTGTTTTTTAGCTCCAAAAACCAGAGAAACTGGATTGAGCTCCGGGCCCCGTGCGCACATGCACACGGAGCTGAACAAAGCAGCCGGAAACTGCTGATCTGATCATTGTGGTGATGACTCACAACATTTTTATTGTTTTTCTTTGAAAAGCTTAAATCGTTTTTTGTTTTTATGTCCACACAACGATGTCAGGGTTTATTACAGGGCAGAATTTATCGTTTATTTTTAAATTCAAATCCGCAAGGCTTTATTGAACATCCAGTGCCTTCACTATTCACACCTTCTAGACTTTTTCACATTTTGTCACATTAGAGCCATTTGGATGATAAGAAAACTGCTCATGGCTTTCAAAGTATTTTTCAAATAAAAATCTGGAAAGTTTGTACTCAATCTATTTTAATCTGATACTGGTCAGTAAAATCCTGTGCATCAGACATTTGTGTCACAGTCATCGATGTCCGCCTTTGTTTAATTTGATTTCAGGTATTATGTGAACTGCCTTTCATTGCAATGACTCCTCTCTACCAGCTTTTTACATGTTACAATTTTGGCTAATTTTTCTTAGCATAAATAGCACAAACTAAGTCAGATTGTACTGGACTTCAGATGAAGAGTATCAGCTTTTGTTCAATTGGAATGTGGTGTGGACTTTGACTTGGCCATTATAACATTGAACCATGCATTGATCTGAGTTGTCCCATTGTATCTGTACGGCTATCAACTCTGGCCTCAACCTGCACAAAGCCCTTGAAACTGTAAATCATGAGCTACTGTTAAACAAATGAGCATTTCCTTAATCCTTCCGCCGTCCTATCGTGCCGCTCTGGAGGGCCACGGCAAATATCATGGTCAGACAGTGGCGGTTAGACCTGTCAGACTGTCAGTTTTCAAAACCACACCCAAAAAACTTTCATAAAAGTGCACACAGGACCAGTGTGACCCTGTGTGTGCGCACAGTTCAAAGTACAAACCACAGCGGTTCAAATAACCTTAGTCTTAAGAACCCCATTTCTTAAGACCAAGAGAGGGTTTCATATAAACGTGTAATATTGGATAAATGACAAGCAACAGTGTGCAATGGTTAAAATGTGACATTTCCTTTAAAAACATTGTAATATGAGTGTGTCACAGGGCTCAATGTTAGGGCTACTGCTTTTTTCCTTTCACATCAAATAAATTTGGGTGAAATGCAAATATGGTTATGTACGCTGATGATACTGTAATATATTATCATAATGAAACTGTAGAGGAAGTTGTTCAGACAAAATGCAGGTTTCCATTTGGTGGAAAAACTGCTTAAGTGCTCAAGACCACTTCAATGTTTTTAAGAAATTCCCACTGACTTCTTAATTATCCCTATGCATTGATAAAAGTCAGAAACTAAAGAATGTCAATGAATTCAAATAGTTAGCTATTACATTTGATCCATATTTAAACTAAAGAAAAAGCTACATTAAAATGATCAAACATATTAAAATGAAATTTATTAAGTTGTTGATCTATAAGAAACAAATAAATTAGGACTCTATAAAACTTGACTGAGCGCCGAGAAGATAATTGAGGCGTTTGGTGAAGGTGTGGTGGACCTGGACACATCTAGAGACTTCAGGATGTTGATGATGTCCTGGGTTATAGATGACGTTGCAGTCATGTCACCGACATAAAATTTGGGAAAATGCTGAACAAAACGCATTTCCCACGTTTCTGTTCCCTAATCCAACATGGACACATTTTCATAGAAGGCTGAAGCGTGAATCGCGACACAATGGATGTTATTGGTAAACACCCAGTTGTCATGCTACCAAAAACAAACAAAATTCCCAATGGAAAGATGAGCTCTGAGGCTCCCTTTAAACAGCGTGTGAAAAATGAGCCTCCTGTCTACCCGGTTACATAAATGTTTACTGAGAAATACCAAACATTGTGTTCTATTTGTTTTACTTTGCTTGTGGTTTGACTATTACTGTAGATTAGTCATCACCAGAGTTAAACAGAGCCCTGCAGGGAGAGCAAACACCAAGCAGCAGGCTGCAACCAGGAAGACGTGTATGAAACGGTTGATCCGTGCTGGCCCGTAGCCACGTGGCTCATTACATTTCAAGTAGTTTGCTGCAGAATTGGACCAGGGGTCTTCAAAGTTGAGTGGGGCCCCATTTAATCACTTCATAAGTGTGATCCAAAATGAGAGAGCTTAAGGCAAAAAGTCAGATGGGCCATCTCTCTCTCTCTCTCTCTCTGTCTGTGTATGTGTGTGTCAGTAGCCAGAATGATTTTTATTTTTTTTTTTCATTGCGCTTCAGCTGAGCGCTGAAACCAAGGCCTCTGCTTCTGCTGCCTTTCTTGGCAAACAGAGAACTTCTTAAGCGCTAAGCTGTAAATTTGCTTAATTTGACACGAGTCCGAGGGGAACAGGCTCATTTTCTTTCAGAGTGGGGGGGGGGGGAAGAAAAAAGCCTGGCATATTGGCTGACAATAAGCTGAAATGGTCCAACATGGTGTTTCTGCCGCGTGACGACGGCTCGAACACGGAACAAGACGGCGTTCAAGAGAGCCGTAAAACCGTTTGAATCTGGCACCGGCGCCCGGGTGACTCATTTTTATGTTAATGACGAGAAAGCCTCTCAGCTGTAATTTTCTAGAGAAAAAAAAAAAAAAAACTGACTAAAAAGCGCCTCGGAGTGGTTCATCTGCTTGCAGACACGAGGACGTAAGGAATTTAGAGAGAGCGCGTACGCACCGGGATTAAACTGCTTCAGCAGCTTCCTCTGTTTCTCGCGAAAAGCCTCAAAATACATGGTTGCAAAACGTTCCAAATGTTTCTGTTTTCGTTTTGCTTTTGAAAGCGTCAAAAATAAATAAATAAATAAAAATAAAATAATGAAATTGAATCGAAAAGCACCAGGTTTTGGTTACAGAAGTTGAAGCAAAACGGAAAGCATTTGTTGTACATGGGAGTCATTAAATAAATTGTGGGGGGAAAACCTGAATCTCAAGCAGGAAAGAGTTTGCTTTGAAAGGACTATATAGTGGATTTACTAAATGACATGGAAGTCATTCCTTACAGTTGAAACCAGATATTCACATGCACTGTATAAATAGAAAGATGACCTTTGTTTTCTTGCTTTCTGACATTCAGTCAGACCAAACCTTTCCAGTATTTGGACAATTAGGAGTAGTACAATTATTTACCGACATGTTTGTGTTGAATGTTAAATCGTTAGCTTGTGCGTTTTATTTTAAAATATTTATTTTAAAGTAAAGTAAACTGTACTTTACCAGGTAGTACAGCATTTTTTTTCTCTCTTTCATAATTTTTTCACCTAACGTTGAAAGTTCTACCTGGCAAATAAAAATTAGACTGAGATGAAAAATGTATATTAAAAAATTAATAAGCAATATGCTAAGTTTAACAAAAATTGGGGGACAAAGGCAGCAATAATTCTGGTGTATTAGTGTGCACTCAATTAAACTATCTAGTTTGTTAAAGAGCAGTTTTCCCTACAGCGAGTCTTTCATCATCCCATATCTTGACTGGATAATGTCTATCCACTCTACTCGCAAAAGTTCTCCAAATCTGTCAACTGCGAGGAAATCTGTTCTCCAAAGTCCCTTTTGTTGGTGTAAGCCAGGCGGGTCTGATCATTTCAGAAACTGAACTTGGACTTTGATGCACAACTGTCTCTCAGATTTACTGAGAGACAGTTGTGTCTCCATTTGTCTCCAAAAGAAAAAAAATAAAATAAAACTTCATCAGAGTCCATCCCTCCATCCCTTTGTATGAAGAAACGTGGTGAAGAAGCGGCTGGGTTTTGCTGGGCTCGTGGTCTACTGTATATTTACATCTAAAAGCATTAGTTTTTTTAAAATGATTATTATGTTTATTCAAAGTTAAGTGCCATTGTTCAGGTTCAGGTTGCAGATGCTTGAAAAACTACCCTCATTTTCCCCATACTGAAGTTATTCAGATGGTTTTCCGCTAGGCGAGATACTGACTTCAAATCCTCTCCAAAGAACCCCACTTAAAAAATTCACTTCCAGCATATAAATCACAAACACTGCAGTATGTAAAATAGGGCGTCTAGTCACTTTTCTAGGATCTAAAAATATATGAAGTAGGAAAAAGTTCACAAGTTCCTCGTGGCCGGTCGCCAAATCAAAGCATATAGCATGTAAATGCATCACAGTCCGATTTATTTCTGTTGGATGACTTCTGGATATTGCGAGGCTCAGATCAACTTGACGACAGCCTTTAAAAAGACTCGTTTCAGTATCACAGCTGTGACCTTCATAAACCAGAGCGGGGCAACAGGTGGCCATCATGTGTGCGCTAATCTTCCACATTATGGTTGTTGATAACAGACACTGCACACCAGCGCTCAGTTAAAACTCAGTAATTTAATATGGAATACATCAGCAATGTGATATTTGTAGCATGGAAGAAGCAAAGGTTGGGGAGATTCTGCTGCTGCTAATATTAGTAAAAGTCTATCATTCACATTGGGTTTCTGTTACCAGAAGAATTCAGAGTACCGCAGACCCTCCGAAACAAGACATCAGGGCGTCCACCGGGGGGGAATTTAGGGATTACTTTTTTTTTATTTCACTTGCTCTCCTCTTTCCACGAGCGTGAAAACAGTGATTGTATTTCGCCATGACAATCCCGTGCCAATTTGGAAGGACAAGGTCAAATGGGCAGTCTTTCAGGGGTTTTTTAAAAGCCGTCTTTCACTGCACATCAGTGCCGGATGGTTGGAAATGTGTGTTTAGACAGCTAAATACACACAGCTAAACTACAAAAGAAGAGCGCAAGATGGCCTGTCAGGTGATTTATGAAACAATCTATACCATATAAAACACACAGTATTCATTCACACTTTTGGAAAAACACTGTGCCTATCACAAGATTATTCTGAGGAAAGTAATTTAAATTTCTCACAGAGCAGGGAGAAAGCTGTTTTCACTTATATATTTTTTTATTTTGTCGTGATTAAATGTTTCAGATCTTAGATTTTGACATCCAAAATAATCAAATTTTTTTATTAAGGCAAAATGTACCCATCCAAATTGATCTGGTGCTATGAGAAAAATTTATTTTCCCCTAAAAATAATAACTAATTGTTCTTCTCTTGCGCACAAAAAATGTAATGTTAGCAATGAGTTTTTTACATCAGTGTGGAGGAATTTTCTCATTCATCTTTACACAAAAGTTCTAATTCAGCCAGTTTTACGGTATTTTGACCTGTTTAAGGTCATCCTGTAACAGCAAAAGCATTGACGTATGTTTTAAAGACGACAGATGCTCGTGAGTTTGAGCATAAGGTTACAGCCTGATGGTCAGATATTCCTCTTTTTTTGCGCCTCTTTAAAGATTTTGTTGAACAACATGCTGTAAATATGGCACAGCAGCCATACTATCACAGCACCACCTCTATATTGAAGTCTTTTTGAAATTGTCCTTTCGCTTTATGCCAGAAATAACAAAACACACACTTTCTGAAGAGCTCCACATTTGTTTTGACAGTCTACACCAGAATATTTTACCAAACGTTTTGGGGATGATCTCTTGTTGAATTTCTTTAGACTGCATTCAAGATGCCTTCCAGAAATCAGGCCTGGATGTGACTCCTCAAACAGAACCAAAAAAAAAAGTGGTTAGTTACAGCTAAGTTGTGATTTAACAACAATTTTGTCAGCACCTGAATAATTGTTTTTCTAATGTTAGCATTTGTTTGATGAGTTGAAAGGTTTTGCTAGAAACCTAAAGCTGGACCGTCACCTTATGTTTTCTTCCTCCCTACCTTTCCAGCACCTTCCTTCCTGCCTGTTACCAAGATGCTTTAGGTGCTTCCACAGTCGGGGTCTGTGATTAGTGTAATTTAAACAAACGTCAGCAGGCAACACACCTGTTGCCTCCTGCATCGCCTGCAGAAGCAAACCCTCAGCAGGCCGACAGGCCTTTGCTGAGATAATCCAATTTGAGCACCAGCGTAGAACGAGGGGGTTTTGCAACCTTGATCTCCTCGTGTTCTCATGTCCGTCCTCCTCATCCTCTCATCAGCTCATTGTTCGACCAGTCAGAAATATTAACCAGTCAGGTTCCACTCTTACATCTTTTTCTGCCTGCAAATAAGATGAGCCCAGATTTTGTTCAGGTTCAGGAAGAGACTCTGCAACAAAGCCAGTGAAAATCCAGACACAGGCCACGCTGGGCGGGTTGGGAGGGTGTGTGTGTGTGTGATCCCACTTGATTGTTGAGAGTTTATATCGCCAGTGATGACAAAGTGCTTTATGACTTGCCAGTGTTCGCTCGGCCCTGCAGTTGAAGCCTTATACGGTCAAACCCCCTCCTCCAGTGACCTTGACTTGTCAAATGTTCTCATTTTCACCCAGAAGGAGTCCCGATGCTCAACAGCCACTCAGTTGGTGAAACGCTGCTTTTAGAGACGAGTGTTACGATGTGATCTGCGCATACAAACCCCTCCGGGAGAGTGCTGAGGAAATTGGGATGTGGCACAAAAAAAAAGAAACAAACAAAAAAAAAAAAACACTTCTTGCCTTCAATCTACTTGAATAGGTTTTTATATCATCAAAAATTAGAAGTGTCTGGTCTCCATTTATATTCCAAACACTGGGGTTTATTGAAATAAAAAACTGCAATTCTTGCAAAAACACAAGGATTTACACTGTAGCAGCAAGAGAGTAATGAATACCTTTAATCCACAAATTCTCTAGTGTGACCAATTACAGCAATCAAAATGAGGAATAGGATGCAGCTCCCCTAGACGCCTGCAAAGCTAGGATCCAGAAGGTGTAGGAGAAAAAGCTTTAGTTTTCTGCAGTCAAATTCAATCCGATTTTACTTTTAAAGCTCTTTAAAAAAAGAGCTATACAATACAACAATAATGAATATGATGGTAAAAAATGAAAAAGAGAATAGAAGTCAAAAATACTAAAAAACTAATTTAAGATAAAATGGAATCAACAACCATGAAATCATGACTTGAAAGGCACCAAAAGTAGTGAATAAATGAATCTCTGTCGTCTCTGAAGTAAACTCCTGATGAGCTGATTAGCAGGTTTGAGAGACCAGAAATATGTATTAGGGTGCAAAAGCTCAGAGATTTATGTTGGGTCAAGACTTGTAAAAATGAAGAACAAATACAGCAACTTTAAAACAGATTCTAAAACCGATCGGGAAAAGCAAAACAAAGTTTAAAAATGTCTTTTGAAGTTCGAGATTAAATGTTTCAATTACAAAACGGATATTTATGATAGTTTCCACACTTTATTGATAATGACAAGATCCATTTAGACACCTCATTTCTGAACAAATTGCTATATATAACATACAGCATAGATGGAGAGACATACATATCACAGGGGCATCGTGTGGCGCAGCGGTTAGAGCAGGCGCCTCATATGGAGAGGCTAGATATATGTGGAAGTCCCAAGTTCAACTCCTTTCTGCCGTTTCTTTGCAGCATGTCTTTCTCCACTCCTCTCAACCTCGTTCTGTCGGATTACTGTCAAATAAGAGGCACTAGTGCCAGAAAAAAAAAAAAAAAAAAAAAAATCTAAAGAACCCCAACACATAATACAAAATAATTGCAAAATAAGTAAACTTAAAATAATTCTGCTCAAGTGCACGTTTATTGTTTCCTTTAGTACCAAACAACATCATATGTAATAATGCTGAAGTTATCCAAAAGTACTGCTGTACTGTAAAATGGTATAAAGAGTGCAAATGATAAAAACAATAAAAGTAACTAAAAAAAAACAAAAAAACAAAAACAAACTTAAATATATATATATTCCCCAAAATAAACCCGATATTGAAATAACTGTCAGCATGCTCATTTAAAATAACAGCAAAAACTTACAAAGGTGATAAATATGCAAATGGCACAAAAAATTGAAATGCTGATGTCCATTACTTCATCTTTACAACTGTCAATAATCGTGTCGTTGTTGAGGACTGCTAAGGCTGCTGTTCAAGCTCCTCTGGTGGCTTCCACGGTTCTGAACACAGACAAAAACACAAGACATCGATAAAGCTGTGTGAATAATAACCCATGGTAAATTTCTATGCTGGAGACTTAAACAAAGATGCCTATAGAATATATAAAATACCGCATATACCTACATATACGTATATATATATATATATATATATCTGGAAAAAAAATTAAGAGACCACTATACTGAACCCCATTGAAAGCCTCATGGTTATTCCACCAAGTATTGATTTCTGAACTCTTCCTGAGTTAAAACATTGGTGTTGTTGTTTCTAAATATATAAATTTGTGTTCTTTCTATTATTTGATGTCTGAAAGCACTGCATCTTTTTCGTTATTTTGAGTACTTGTCATTTTCTGCAAATAAATACTACATTTTTGCTTAGAATTTTGGAGACATGTTGTCAGTAGTTCATAGGATAAAAGAACAATGTTAATTTAACTCAAACATATACCTATAAAAAAGTGAAATCAGAGAAAATTGAATTATT
>CAEGAD010101636.1:0-44168 GCA_903067055.1 Poeciliopsis paucimaculata
GGCCTGTTGGCTATATATATATATATATATATATATATATATATATATATATATATACATATATATATAAAATACAACTCTTTTGCCGTCCTGACTGACGGTCTCTGTTTATTCACAGAACACAGCAGGGCGTGCGGCCAGCCTCCAGCTGTCCCTAATGCGGTCGTGACTCAGACACACCAGGATGTGCTTGGTGAATATTCCACAGTGGAGTATCAGTGCAGAGATGGATTTCTCACAGAAGACAGAGGGTCCAAAAAAAAAGCCAGCTGCGAGGATGGAAGCTGGGTCAGAACTCCACGTTGCAGTAAGTGGTCATTGCGTTGAGACGCACTATGTTGCCAAGGGTGTTCAATTAAAATTATTAGGCCCGGCGGCGTGGCAGGGCATTGCGGGGGTCATTGCCCGCCCACAGAGTCAGCCGTGTCCCCCCCTACCCCCCCCCCCCCCCGTGGACTGGACTGGAAGCTGTTTGTTGTTTTTACCTCAGAGTGGCCAACTCTCTGTTATTACTATATCGATTTGCTACAGTAGTATATCAAGACGCTCGCACCGGGTTTACACCAGCTACGGAAACTGACTTGCTGCTGCTGCGCAGAGCTGCCAGCTGTGTTAGAATCATGGCGGCAAACCAGCAAAACGCAAAGAACTTTGCTCAGCCCCCCCTTCCCCCCAAACTAACCGACTGAGTTGAGTAAAGCTGTTGGATGCAGGTTAGCTAAAAGATGACTAGCTAATAACAATATATCACCTTAAGCTTGTTAACTGGTAGCCTGTAGGCTTCTGATGTTATTTGTGTTCAAAAGTGGGTAGTACTTGTTACTTTCACTTGCGTACCTTTTTTTGTTGTTGTTTTTTTGTGTAAAAATGTACTTCTAAGAGTAGTTTTACTAAACTGCACCTTTTTTTTTTTCTTGAGTTACAATATTGTTGCTGCATAGATTCATTTTACCCCCCAAAATAAGGCGATGTTCTGTTTGTTCCAGGACCTGCTGCCAGACCAGGATCCACGGACACTCAGACTACTTTCGTATCCAGTAAATAAGCACATTGATTTCTTCATTTATATTGAATGTATTTATCTAGAATCTAATCAAAATAACCACGTACGTAATCCACACGTTTCTTATGATCGTGCAACATGCAAAGCTGAGTCAGACAGAGGGATTTGTTGATTTGTGTGAGATGAAGAGTTAATTTAAGCGACTCGACTTTAACAGTCTAATGTTTTATAAAACTCTATTCTTCCTTTTCAGTCGATAATTGTGGAGAGATCCCTCGTGTTCCAAACGGAGTTCTTGTGGAACAGGAGCAGCGTTATTTGAAATACAAGTGTCAGAGCTTTTACAAGTTGGTGGGTCCTGAGACAGTGGTGTGTCACAGAGGTGGCAGGTGGTCCGAAGTCCCCAAATGTAAAGGTAAAAGGAGAACAACACTGAAACTATTTCATTAAAAACATAAAGAAAATGTTTTTTTCTTTTCCTTTTTTTGCAGAGGATTTCTGTCTTCTGAACACTGCAGAGTATCCTGCCCTACTAAATACTGGCAATGCATTTATCAAAAATGGGGAAACAGAGTACCCGAAATGTGTTGATAAATGGACATTTAACCATTACGCTGTGGTTCGGTGCATTGAGGGGAAACTCAGTGTATCTAGATGTAAGTATCAGTATAAGCACCATTTAGATGATTAGAGCTGATAGACCAGCAGGTCATTAACAGAGTTTCTTAGAGTTTGCAGTTTACGCATCATTGTGTTTGCTTATCGCCTGTCACATTTTTACAACTGCATATTCGGACCATTGTAGATACCAAAAAGGAGTACATTTCTGCCATAAAAAAACATCTTAGTTGCGTCGCAGTTGTGTACCATATTGTGTTGTTCTGTCACATAAAATCCCAATGGAATGTTTTAATGTTTGTGGTTATAATGTGACAAAATCTGGAAAGGTTCTAGGGGTATGAATACTTTTGCAAGCCAGTGAATGTTTACATGTTCAACATGTCAGAATTGAAGGACTGGTTCACTGAAAGGCCTCTGCAGACTTTAATGACAGACTGAGCAACGCTGCAGCAGGGAAACAAGCAGGACCCTGACTCAGCAGGGCTAAACTTAACCACAGTTGAAGTAGACCATGAAATTACAAAGTATAGAAATTCAAATGTTTTTTTTATTACTATTATTATTTTCTCCTTTTCAGGTTGCACCTGGTCCTGGATAAACCTTGTGAGTATTTGTGTACGACTTAAAGATGTTTTTGTTGCTCACATGCTCTTAATATTTCAGGCATTTCAAAGTACCCCTGTTAAAATGGTGTTATTTTTGTGTATTTATTTTTATAAACATATGAAGCATTTTTTTTATTTTTTTACTGTCTTTACTGTAACCAGGGTGGATGCCGAGACTGAGCTGATGGACTGAGAACAAATGGAAACATGAACCCATTTGAAACAACTTGAGATTGAATGCGTAGCTAACCGCCAGGCTGGATATTTTCATTCTGTTCTAGCATACCAATAAAGTTCAATCTGTTATGTTTGTGTGTCTACGTACGTGTTTAAAGTGAGAAGGCAAAATAAGACCCCACATTTGTAAAAACCAACAGTCTATTATCCAAACCAGGTCACCGTGGCACTGCAACAAACTTGTGCATCAGTAGCTGCATTTGCATTACAAATATGCATAAATCTTTGTCAATATTTTGCTAATGAAAAAAATACCGCACAATTTCACATGTGTGGTGTTTCCATTAAAAAAGAAATGAAACTAGAATCACACGTGAATACGCTTCCTCACGCGATAAGTCATTACAAATATTTGCAGACGGATGCAAACGGGTACACAACATGCTCATAATTCAGCCATGGCGCTCATCACCTATCAGCCAATCAGAGGAGACGTCTTTTTCGGGTGTTGGAGAGCCTAGCCATTTACACTTAGGAGTGGCTACGTGCGGCATATTGGGGGAAATGATTGTAGTCGGCGATTCTACAGAACACGATTCAACACCACACATCATTTTTTATTAGTTGTGGGAAACCTGGGAGAGCTCTGGTGGAGCCGACTGCACGCTGTCCGAAAAAAGGCCAGCACTTCTACATTTTGTCATCTTCTTTGTTTCCACCAGCAGTAACATCCGGCTGCTGATCCTGTGAAAGTGTTTCCATTGCAGCTTTTTTGTAATACATCTATTTTGATACGGCTGAAAAACGACCTCATTCTAACACACACTCCTTCTTTGGAAAAACCCGAGCTTCCCCCCCCCCCCCCTAAATTAGCATGTTTCCATTAAGCAAATTTATTTTCGTAATTTCAATTTGCACAATTCTATAGTTAATGGAAACACAGTGTACTGTCTCATTCTAACCTTTGCACAAGGCAGCAGGGATGTCCAAGTCATCACTGCTTCTAAATATGGAGACATTGCTACTTGTAAGCTATGGAGAGCCATTTCAGCCAAAATTAACAAAATAAATGGGTAAAATAAATCAATAAATGAGTAAAATTGGCATCTATACATTTATTTATTCCTAGATTCCATTCCTATGAATTCAATGGAATTAAATTCCATTTTTCATTTTCCTATTTTTATTTATTTATTTTACCCATTTATTTATTTAATTTTGGCTGGAATGGTTCTCCATGGTAAACAATATATATTGCACGTAATAAAATACTGTGCCTCTTCAAAAAAAAAAACAGAGTTGTCCACAGGTTATCTTTAATGGTGTTGTTTTATAATAAATTTTACCTTAATGGCTTTTTCATGAAAAAAAAAAAGAAAGAAAATTGATAAATACTGAAAAGACAATGTTCTATGAATTAAAATGACAGAATAGCCTGTTTGCTTAGACTGTTCATGATGCAAATTAAAGTTTTAATTATTTGTAACGACTAGCTGTTTTATTCAGCTAGTATTAAGATAAATTAATCACCCAACCAGAAAATGAGAGCGTACCATTTGTTTAACAGAACAAAGTTCATTTATCAATAGCTTAGCTGCTAAAAGCACTTGTCAAGTTTTAAACGTCTTCAAATGAATCTGTTAAAAATTATTATGCCAATATAAATTACATAAAAGATTAGATAGAAATAGTAATGAATAAGTTAATGTGTGGACATCTCTCTCTGGGCGTTACTTTTGAATCAAACCGGGTCGGATGCCGTTCATATAGTTTTGGTCCTAAATCTGCACATTTTCATTCATCGGTGAGTGTGATCAGAGTCGGACATGGTTTGAACGGAGGAAGCCGAGTCCAGGCCCAGCAGCGTCCCCAGGTACGACTGCTCTCGAGGGTCCAGCATCTGATCAGGCCTCACGGGATGGACGATGTTGGCCGGCTGAGGGGTCAGGGTGTACTTCTCTAAGAAAGCCAGATCTGTTGCTGCCTGGTAGCTGGGGTTCTGCTGCTGCTGCTGCTGGCCCTGAGCCTGAACGTTTACCACGCTGTGGGTCTGAGACGAGAGAGAGGCGGCCCGGTGGGGGTGAAGGTCTCCCGGACCTCCTGCTGCCATGGGAACAGGGACTAAAGTGACGGGGATGCAGACGGTGGCCGGGTTGGAGGCGCTTCGCGGGGCCGACTTGGGGTCAGAGTGGTACGTCTTTGAGGTTTCCTGAAAAGGAGCAGAGGCGGCTTTGTCCTGGCTGGGCGGCGGCCCGGCGAACCTGGCGCTGTGCACGTGGTCCACATGGTACTTCAGCTTGTCTTTTCTCTTGAAGGTGGCACTGCAGTGCGGACAGTTAAAGGGACGGGCGTCCGAGTGAATCACCATGTGCTTCGTTAAGGTCTTCTTGATCCGAAAAGTCTGATGGCATTCAGGGCATCTGTGGGGTTTCTCACCTGTGGATCAAAAACCGTCCACACATTTGAAGAGCAGAAACTGTTTCAATCTGTAGCTTCCACATAATAAAAAATCAACGTTATGTTTCTTAAAGCGAACGTAAGATTTCTTACTAAATATTTACACGGGTTTCAAACACCTAAGCGTCATTTCTTCAAAAATCCTTCTTGCCTACTGATTATGCAGACAACATAAATTAACAACATACAAGCAGAAACGTGCAGAAATCTGGTCAGCGATTAAACAGAGATTCTGCTTTCTGTGATTCCATGACAGATTAATAAAAAGCACATTTTCAATCTGCAATTCTTTTACTGAAAATTTACAGGAAACACACTTTTATGTACAAACTGATGAATAGTTTTTGTATTTTTTGAGGTCTGCCTCATGTCCTATCAGAAACAAACATCTTGGTTAAATGAAAGTATTTTTAAATCCAAATCTGCCACGGTTATGAATAATTTTGGGCTTAAGTCCATGTGCTGATTTAAGTTAATCATTAAAAATAAAAAAAATAAAAAAACAAATTATTTATGGGTGAAATAAAGAAAATAGTTCCGAATAAAAGTTTTAAAAAAAACAACCTATTTCTATAATATCAGTATGGTATTTATTAATTGTAACATTAATTTAAAATGCGTTTTAAATGAAAGCCAAAGTCATGATTTACCTGAGTGAGTCCTGAAGTGCATCTCCAGACTGGACTTTCCTTTAAACTCTTTCTTGCAAACCTCACATTGATGCACAGTAGTTTTATATCTGAGAAAAATATATATATATATACAATTCAGACAGAAGCATGACTCAAACCTTCAGGGTAAAGAGAGGAAGCATCATATACTATTGCTAGAACAAAACATAAATCTGTGATTTGGATGACATACTTCTGCCAAACTTTCTCTCCCAAATGAACACTTTTATAGTGCACTGTTAGATGATCGTGGCGCCTGAAGCACTTCCCACATTCTTCACACTGGTGCGCTTTCTCACCTAAAAACAAATAAACTGCACTGAACTCACCATCAGAGAGAAACGAGACCTTCACCAAAGGCCTGGCTGGACGAGACAAAAGCTGAATTAAGGCCCGCCGCCTCTTTAACGCTTACCAGAGTGTATTTTCTGATGCTTGGTCAGGTGATCGTGGCGTATGAAGGTTTTCCCACATTGGTCACATTCGTAGCGCTTGTCGTCATGGTGGACTCTGAGGTGAAGCCTTTGCAAACAAAAACAGCCATACTGAAAGTCTGAAGTGTTTGTGATCAGGGCGTAGATGTGGTTTTCTAAAGAATAAAACAATACAAAAATAAAACCTCCCACCTGTAGGAGCTGCTGTGACGGAAACTTTGCCCACAAATGCTGCAAAGATGAGGTTTCTCTCCGCTGTGGATACGCAAGTGTTCCCTTAACGTCGTTCTGAAGGGAGACGGCGTGAATAAATTATGGCTTTGCTATTTTGTCAGGTTACAGCCACAAACTGGAACATATTATTTGGGGATTTTATGTGATAGACCCACAAAGTGGTGTAAAAATTGTGAAAGAAGAGAAAAATGGGGGCCACTTTTGTTTGTGCATTTGGAATCGGCGCCCCTTTTCCTAAGTGAAATCAGTCGAAGCCAATTTGGTTTCAGCTGTTGAAAAGCTTCTAATGTGATTAAGCTAAATGACACACAGAGGGGGCTTCTGGAGGCGACATTGTAATTTTTACAAATATGCTTTCAGAAGGCGGGTGAATATGAATGCAAGTAGTATATTTTTTTAATGCAAAAAGAAATCTATGCATTCTTTTTCTTCACCTTCACATTTAAAGCTGCTGGTATATCACATAAATAAAAAGGAATGTTGATTATGAATGTAAATGCAAAAAAACAAAACAAAACAAAAAACTTTTATGGCACTGAACATACAAAATAAAAAGAAATAAACTTAAGATGCACAATTTTAGCTATTGGAATATTAAAGTGTGCCATACTGCAATCTCTTGGAACAGTTCAGATTCAATATCTGCTTTGGTGTGAGATTTCTAGCGTCATCGATTGTTTGGTCTGTAGCATCGACACCAACACCTTATTTCCACGGAGAGGATCGATGAAGTTTAGCATCCTCTTTGGTCTATATAGATATTTATTGATTTATGTTTTTTTTTTTTTTATTGTGATACAAACAAATCAAATACGGGCATTAATATTAAGAGATCACATCTGATTACAATGTTGTCATCAGAATTTCCCACGTTAGTATCGTAATCACATGTTCTCCTTACACGGTGCAGCCCGGGGAGAGTGTGAGGTGGAACTCTACCTTTCCCTCACTGATTTCCCACAAACAAAGCAGGTCCACTTTCTTTTGCCTCCATGTGTGCACTCTATGTGCCTCTTCTTGTTGCCGGTGTCGTTGAACTGACGTCCACAGATCTCACAGGGGAACGGACCTGCACGTTGGAGAAAACAAACAAAAAAAATCGAATCAAATAAAAAAATGTCTTCTACACCATTTTAAAAAAATGTAGATTGTAAAGATTTGGACCAGCAACAACAGAAGGGCTTCTGATGTATCTCACCCAAGTGATATTTCTCTTGGTGCTTCAGCCTTGCAAACCTGGACTTGAAGTACTCGTCACAGAATGAGCATTTAAAGGGCCGGTCCTGGGTGTGCAGGATCATGTGCTCCTGGAGGTGAGGCCTGCGGCTGAAAGTCTTCGAACAAATCTGTTGAATTGTGTACGGCTTATTAAGATTCTGAATTTCATGCAGTGTAAGATTCAATTACGACCTGCTTCACTCATCCAGATCGGTGTGTGCCAACATGTGAATGATTCGGAAAATGTACAAATTTACATTTGGTGTTAAGATACGAGCTGGTTCTTACTGCACACTTCCAGCCTTCGCTCTTCTTTTTCCTCGCAGCAAAAAACTCCTGTGTGTGATCGGGATGAAACCTAGAACAACAGGGAAACATAGTGACAGTGGAGACCATGTGCTTCTTGCTTGGTCATGTGACAGTCAGAGTGATGCAGCGCAGGATTGTGGGGATTTAACTGAAGTAGAGAATCAATGTCAGTGGCGCAACGTTATCGAGAGGATAGAAAAACATAAAATTGGTAAATATTGGTTGTCATCCATAACAATAATGTTCATGTCAGACATCAATATCTGCCCAAACTTTCTTACAGGCGCATCCCTTGTTTACATATCACTTAAACTCAACATATAGAAAAGCTCATCTTGCTGTATCCGACATTTGACTACATTTTACGTAAATCAGAATCGGACACGTTTGGGTGCACAAACAAGGAATTTGACTGTGGTTTCAAAGTCAAGTAACCATATCTTCTGGCATGATGACTGAACAGAAGGATTAGCATTCTGCTGAGACGGACCGCCACAAACCCCCAAAAGATCTCTATGAAACCGAATGACTGCAGGTCGATCGACCGGACAGGCTTGTGTTTTACCTTCTGACGTGCTTGGCCAGAGTTTTCTTGCTGGCATGGAGTTTGTTGCAGAAGGGACACTTGTGCTCCTTCTTTGGAATCGGAGCGTTGCCTGCGTGCTTCTTCTTGTGCACCGTCAGGTTGGACTTGGTGGAGTAGCACTGGAGGCATATGTCACACTGGAAAGGCTTCTCTCCCGTGTGGACTCTGGTGTGACTCTCGTATTTCCCTACAAGTGCAGAGAAAGGAAATCAAGCCGTAACTTCTTTCAGGCAATTATTGTTTGTAACCAAGATGACAAGAGACACAGAAAGGCAAATCTACATGCTAAAGACATGAGGAACATTCAAGATCCGACTCCGAGGGAACCAACCTGCACGATCAAAAGTCTTCTCACATTTGGGACACTTGAGAGTCTTTTTGCTGGATGTTTGAATGATAACTGGAGCCAGCCCCTCAGGATACTCTGGACTCTGGTTAGCGCTTGCTGTTGGAGGCATGTGAACGTCCCGATCTTGCCCAGATGGCGCCTCCATTCTGTCAGTGTATGAACCTTCCTCTAAAGCCGTCCTGTCTTTTCCAGAAGCCTCACAAATGTTCTTCTGCGAAACAGCGCCCGTGCTAAGATCTTGCTCGTCCTCCTCCGTGTCCTCCTCCATCACATCGTCGCCCTGAGATGGTTTGGGGGTCTCTTTCACGTCCCGATTAAGCTCCAAAACACTGTCCACTTTGTGTTCATCTGGTCTCCCTGGCGATTCAACGCTTTGTTGCTCCGTAGTATTGCTGACAGAGTACTTTCCATTGTCTTTCTTATGTTTAGAGGGAGGTTTTCGTGTACAAGATCTCCGCAAGGTAGCACTTTTCGGACATGTCTTCACCTCCCTACCTGTAACTGGGTTAGTACTTTCAGCAACACTGTGCTGCGGGAAGATTTTGCTGTTCAGGGTGCTCTGGACCTCTGTGTCTGCCCCAGCAGCGTCACAGGGGGGAATTTCTAACTCAGTTTCCCTCGTCTCTCCCTGGGAAGAGGTAGCTTTCCTGTCCTCACACAAGAGCTTTAATACGTCCATCATATCCAAGAACCTGGCTGCTTCAGCTAGAGCCGGGAGGTCTGTCTCTGCAACGACACACTCTGATGTGTACAGGAAGCCGAGCAGATGCTTGAAAACCGAATCCTCCACGTGGTCCAGAGTGACATGAGTCATTGTACCCGAGTTCTTGGAGAGCTCTGCATGAAAGTAGCTGCTCCCGTGGGCCAGGACGGCTCTGTGGGCTCTATAAACCATCCCACCTACCGACACGGACACGTCGCAGAACCGCTGCCGGGTCCGGTCCTCGTTCAAAAACGCAAGGAGGTTGTCACTGTGCTGTGACATGGTGAGGTGTCTGAGAGGAAGGGACGAATCTTGGATGGTTTTGGAGTTCGATGGGATCCTGCACTCCTCTGCAGCGGATGAGTTTGTCACCAGTCTCCCATGCTTTGGAAGAACCATACTGTTTGGCTTTTTCTTCATTATGAAGAATGTTGGGGTGCAATTGATCAGTGCTGCAAAACACAACAAATACAATGAAACTGGACCTTGGAGTTGATCACAGGGTTTAGTTCTGATGGCTCTGACCAAAGCTGGACAGAGGCATAACATAAATTAAGTAGCTGCTAAGGGCTCCTAAGCCAGCAGGGGGCACCATGAGTCTTTGACATTTCTCAAAGAGAATAAGACGTTTTATTTGAGATCAAGTGGGTCATTAAAGCTTCGATTTAAACTTGCAGTGACTTTTTCATACCAGATTGATACATTTGTTGATTTCAGAGAATCAGTAAATGTACCACTTGTACAAGTGTAAATGTGTACCACAGAATAATAGAGCGCTGCCCATCCCCACATATTGCTGCGCTCTGCTGACCAGCAGAGCTGACCAGTTCTTGGACAACTGTTCTCAGCAGGTGTTTATTTTATGTCTTCGGTGTATTGAAATAAAACTTACAAAAGTAAATGTTTTCGATAACACTGTCATTAGAGATAAACCAGTCAATTACCTGTGTTCAGAATCAGCTAACTTTCCTGTCATTTGCTGTGATTTGTATGTAATAGAATTATTTTTTTTTTAAATATTGTTTTTCTTTCCATTAGTAACAAAATGCATCAAATGCTTACAGCTCTCTCCGTTTACAGTCTGTAAATGTCCAAACATGCATTTTGTTGGAGGTTCTTAAAAACCCGGTAAAGGTCAGGGGCATACGCTCTGGTGAATAGATAGTTCCTTCATTTACTGTAGAATACAAAGCTATAACTTTCATTTTAAAAAAATGATTTTTTTATCTTTTGCAGTTATTAGAAAAAGAAAAATCTGAATCAGCAAATCAGCAAAGCCTTATCCAGCCATTTCTAATTCCTGTAACAATGTGTCTATTTGGCGAGGAATATTTATGTGTACACAGTGTGACATTTTGGTCATAAGACATACTTATTATATTCCTTTCTGGTTAATTTTCTGATAAATTTCGTTCATGAGGATCTCTCTAATTATTAGGCGTCATGTGTTGGGCTACAATGTGATGGCTGCTGCTATATGACGGCTTTAGATTTGGACCCAGACAACTTTGGTCAGAGTATCTAAAGCTTTTACACCATTCTTAACAAGCTACTTAGGTAAAACAGCCCTGGTGTCAACAGCAAAAGTGTAACACTGAGGCCAAGTTTAAATAAAAATGTAACAACAGCTTAACAGTGTTGCGTAGTAACATGTATCATGGACGCTTGTTACATTGTTTGAGTTGTTTTGTCGTCGGCGGCCTCGCGACAGTCGCTGACTAATTACGACAGTCAGGTTTAATTCTCGGCAGTAATAGCGGTTGTGTTTACAGTTTCCCCCCTCCACCTCAAGGACCCCCCTAACATTATATTATGAGTGAGTCGGGCGGGCCCCCCTCCGAGGAGAGCGTCGACAAACGACCTTTATCGCTATTTAGTGAACTCACATTGTTATCGGGACGTCTTAAAAATACTCTTACCAAATACGGGTGAGAGGCCTCCATATTGTCGTTCTTAGCGCAAAGGAAGAAATAATGGGAAATAAATAGAGGGCATAATAATTTCCTGAGCCTCTGGCTGAAACGCCCCACCAAAAATGTCGGACGCCGAAACAAAGCGCTCCCCCATTGGCTGGTGCGGCTGTTGTCCTTCGGTCCAGACGTCAAGTTGCGTGAAGCTCAACGAAACGTCTTAAATGACAACACTGAGCGCGTTCCTGTAGTTAACACGCGATCACTGACAAGCTCAACTGTGCTGACATTTGGAAAGCTTCCGTGGACACAAAAGAATCATGGGTAATGTAGTCTGAATGACGAGTTGACGTTATGCTGCCTTCCGTTTGCCTCGGAAATTTGAGTTGTGACGCCAGGCCCAATTTAGTGTTCCATCTAAATAAAGGGCTTTTGAATGATGCTCCATATTTGTCCGAACTTTATATCACCACCCCTCATGTTAAGTAATGAATTAACTGTGGAAGAATGGTTGGCTCATTTTCAGTAACTAAACTCAGATTGGTTTACTGTCAGCGCAAAAAACTTAGATGATATTATGAATGTCAATTTCTTATTCAGAATTTTTTTCCCCTTCTTCCCTGTGGAGAATGATTAATGTTGGACATCCATCCATCCATCCATCCATCCATCCATCCATCCATCCATCCATCCATCCATCCATCCATCCATCCATCCATCCATCATCCATCCATGACAGGTGGTGGATTTATTGCAGGGCAACACAAATTAATTATTAAATATTAGTATTACAGCTAAAGAAATTGTCTGAACGTCCTTTCTTTAAACTCATGAGAGTAAGAAACTTTGCTAAATATTTATTTTAGTTTTAGTCATTCCTAAGAATATTTTTGATAGCTAATTTCTTAATCAGAAAACTTTCTCTTTATCAATGGAGTAGAAATATGACCTGAGCGTTTTCTTTACATACAGTTCCTGATGACATTAATAACATATTCCTGGAAGTTATTTTTATAATCTTTGTCTGACATATATAGATTAAGTATCAATCTTTATGATAAACGCACAAAATCTTGTGTATTAAAACAAGGATTTTTTTTTTAAAAAAAAGAATGAATCTTAGACCATTTTTTGACAGATTATTTTATTAATGCATTTATGTAATCAAATGATGACATATTTGACTCAAAGTTCTGAGTTGATATTTAATATCTCGTTAATTTTCTGCAATGTCTGGGTGATTGCAAAATGAAATGTGGCTCTGTGAGAAGCTAAGCTTTTCTCTGTGGTTCTTTCGGACCACGACTTTGAAGTCCAGTCGCTGTCACTTACATAACAGCACATTTTGGTTGTGTTTGGGAACACGCGTGGAGGTGGTGGAATTAGCCCGCTCTGATGCACCCCTCCCCTCTCCAACACGTTTAACATGTAAGACTACATAAGTGCATTAGCGTAATCTCTTCTATCCAGCATGCATCGATCCAAGCATTTCAGTGAACACATACGTGCATTAAGGGAAGCTGGGGTGGGGGGAGACGATGGAGCTCCACATATCCTCCAGTAAGATCTAAAATGAAGACATTGGCCAACATCTAACAGTCTGGAGGACTTGTAAAGGACAATGTTGAGATTCAACATGCGTGCGTGGATCCTTATGTTGCTTTCTGCAGGTAATGTTAAATGATTTATGACCAGAGATTTTTAGGGCCTGATGACCTCAGTGGCATGTTTTTTGCCTGAACAGGTGTGTCAGATTAGGGAAGCAGCAAATTGTTTTGTTTCATTGTCATTCGGCCTGAATTTTGTATTTGTGTATTTTTAACTATGTACAGTGTCTTTCTAACGGTCTCCGTTTTTCTTGAACTTTGACACAAAATACGACGAGTCATTTATGAAATGAAAGGAAAAGCATGCAAAGTTTCAAAAAATGGTGTGCTTTGGTGTTCTTTTCCCCTGATTCAATATTTTGTAGAACCACCTTTTGCTGCAGTGACTGCAACAAGTCCTACCAGCTTTGCACTTTTCTGTGAAAAAAGCTCAAGCTCAGTAAGTTTAGATAGAAAGCATCTCTGAGCACCCATTTTAAAGTTTTGCAAGGGGGTCTTGTAGTGGTCTTGACTTTGACTGGGCCATTCCAAAATATGAAGACCTAAACACCTGGTGGCTGTGGTCCTGCTAGAATCTTTACCTCTGTTTCTAGTCTTTTGCACCCTCTAATACGTTTTCTCACGTCTGGGGAAGTCAAGCATCCTTACAGCATGACGTATCCACTGCTATGTTCCACTGGTACGAATGGTACACTCAGGTAATGTGAACAAGACGAGGCATTTTATATGAATGCTGAAAGTTTCTTTTTTTATTATTACTATTATGAGAGCATTGACTTCCATGTTTGCTGTGTCTGCTACTTTGCTTATGGGAAACTTTTAGCAACTTCCTACTTTCTTTCAACACTTATTTGCCTCTTGACGCTCCTTCATAAAGGCCAGTTTTTTTGGATTGCACATCTGCTATTTGTCCGGTGGACAGATTTTCTCACCAGAGCCGAGGATCTTTCCAGCATCTCTAGAGTAACTACGGGCCTCTTGGCTGCTTCGCTGTTCTTTCAAGTTAAGGTGGCTGACCTTGGGAGGTTTACAGTTGTGACATATTGTTTTGTTTTCTTAAGATAACTGAGTTCACCAGATTTTTTTTTTCTTTTTTTTTTTTTTTTTTTTTTTTTAGCAGATTGAAGGAGGCTGAATAGAAATGTATGCCACTTCTTTTCAGATTTTGAACTGCAAAATCCATGGAAAATTATGAATACTGTTCATTCCACTTCACAATTAGGTGCTTCTTTGTTTTGGTCTACCATATTATGTCAAAATAAAGTGCTTTCACAAAAGGCTTCCACAGGTAAGCCCCGATTTTATGGGACACCCACAAATTTCTGGTTTCTTTATTTTAAGAAAATGCATATTTTTCCTACATTGTACCTTATATAATACTAATTAGGCCCATATGAGGTGAGTCGCATGCACATATTAAGAACTTAAAAAATACTCGAGTATTTAAAAATTGTGAAGTTATTGTAAATTTTTTTGGGGAACAACGTAGAGCTACTGATCAGAAGATGTATTGATCCTACCATGAATCAGTTCCTAGCTGATAGGACTATCTGTTAATATGCTAATTTGCATGAGTAAAATCATTTTTCTTCACTAGAAAAGGACACTAAAACTGACTCCAGCTCAGGAATCTACATCCGTGTAAATCCAGTCTTGTTTGTATGAACATAGATTGATTTTTTTTTTCTCCAGGAAAACTGTACAGTGAAGACTTTAGTGGATGCGAACAGCAGCCGTGTCAAAATGGCGGACTATGTGAAAGCCACTCGGGAGGATTCCATTGCCTTTGTTCGCAGCAGAGCCAAAATGGACGCCTGTATGGTGGAGAGAACTGTACAATTCCCCTTTCGGGCTGTGACGAAAGCCAGTGTGAGAATGGAGGAATATGTTCTCCCTCGTTTTCGAACAACCAACACACCCACATGTGCATCTGCCTTCCAGGTTACACCGGGCCAAAATGCCAGACCTCCACCACATTCTCATTTGAGTCGCGGGGATATATGTATGTTGACACTGAGCAACTGGACCCAGAATCTCCTCTTAATGTGACCTTCAGCTTTAGAACAGAGAACCCAACAGGTACTCTTTTTCAGCGTAGAGTGGATGACTTGCTCATCACCATTGAGCTGATGAATGGGCAGCTGCTTCTCCTCAGCTTGAGAGATCAAGGCACCAGCACTCTGGTTCAAGAACTCCCAGAGTATTTGTCCAACAACAAGTGGCACACAGTTGAAGCATCTCTGGGTGGTGTGGTCAGTCTCATCAAGTTGCTCTGCAGTGAGGTGAGCTGCACCAGGGCCTCGGGCGTCAACGTCCAGCCGATGAATCAAGCTGCCACTCTGCCGGAGCCAGGAGTTGTTCGACAAAGCCTCTTTGTTGGAGCCTTTGGGTGGAACGGGGCTTCAGGTGGAGTCAAGGACAGAGCAGAGGAACCACCAGCCTTTCTGGGCTGCTTTAGGAATGTCTTAGTAGATTCACGTCTGGTGCTGCCCGGTGACGTGCCAAAAGATTCAAACGTCCAGACAAACATCGTAGCTGGATGCAGTGACAGAGACAAATGTGAGGACAGCCCATGTCAGAACAGAGGGCGGTGTGTGAGCCAGGGCTGGAGGAGGTACGCCTGTGAATGCCACAGGCCGTATGAAGGAGACGACTGTGCAGAGGGTAAACACACACACACATGTTTGCGTGGCTATCTTTGCGGAGACTTTCCATTGACTTCCATTCATTTCTACAGCCTAAACCTTACCTTGAACTTTATCCTAACCCTAACCATTACATACCTAACCCTACCCCTATCCAAAACTCAATTCACACCTAAGTCCTAAATCTGACCCCTGACCCAAAAACAGCGATTCACCTTGTGGGGACCAGGCTTCAGTCCCCACACGGAACAGTGGGTCCCCACAACATAGTAGGTGTCAGGAAAATGGTCCCCACAAGGAATTAGAAACAAAAACACACGTACACACTCAGGGCCTTTCAGTAGTCTTCACAAATTTTGATCTTTTCTGTTTGCTATCAGATTACACCCACAGCTTTTTTTTCAGTTTATTGTATAGGATTTTTAGGTGACAGAGCAGCACAAAACTTCAGCTATTTCTACAAAACACAACACAATGTTTCAGTCAATCATTGACGACTTTCACATTGCCTCTGGTTTTTGAGTTTTATTTGATAGGTCATTAATTTATTTGACGGTGTGTGCATGTGACTCCGGTATGCTCATCTTTAGTAATGACCCAACTGTAAGCAGAATTACCAGAGGCTGTTAAAGCATCTACAGGTTAAGTCCAGTCTTAGTAGGTGTCACATCAAGAACTTTCAATGGATCGCTTTAAAGAGAGCCACTCACCAGGGTAAAGTTAGACAGCAAATTTTAAAGGAGCTTATTGGGTAAGTGGAAATAGCCCAAAGTCCAGTCAAACAGATGTCAAATTAGAAGCTATTTATCTACACCTGCAGCATGGATTAAAAAAACGTGACTTTCACTAATTGACCGGGAATGCTCTCAGCTTTCCAGATCAGAGAGTTTTAAAAGTCTGGGGCACGCCGAGTTGTCTTCTTTAAAGGGCAAATTAAGAAATGTCATTATTTTATGTGTGTGTTATTTCATTGTCAAACATAACTGTCAACAAATTATCTGAGTTACTATCAGCAACTGATTGTTTTCTTCAGCTAATATGCATTTTAAAATTTTTGAAAAGATTGGAATAAAAAGAAAAGAAAACATTTTATAATCAACATTTTATAACATTTTCAGCTGGATGTTAAAAATGAAGAAGGAATTGGCAAAAGGACAACACTTACATGGAGAATTATAGCCATGTGAACCATTCAGAGTGTTTTTATATTCACACAATTGCACACAGATAACAAAGCAGCCTTGGGAAAAATATGTTGCCCAATGGCACATAGACAAATGACAGGAGATGAAAGCTAGAACTGAATCCTACAACTCCACCCACCGAGTCACAACCTAAGAAATACAAGGAGCTAGTACTTGCTATGATCAAAGGGGAATGTTTGCTGCTTCCATATTATCATCTATAAGCTGGATAGGGTTTATTAAGAACACTTGATGAATTGATCATCAGCAACAAGTGGAGTTGTTGGAGTTTAATCAGTTGATCTGGACAGTACAGTTAAGGGTTAACACAATAACCTTAGATAGGCAACTGTAAATACCCACTATTATAGGATGGAGTACAAGGCCATTTCACAAATGTCCATCATTCTACATCAAGATATTTTTCACAAGTGGAAAACATTTAGGACAGCTGCCAAACTTTACAGAAATGGAGGTCCCCACAAATTCACCCCAATCTAATGAATCAGAGAACCTGCAAATTAAATCTAAAAATTTCATCTTAGATTTAGGCCTTAGTTAGTATGCTGATGTTGAAAGGATAGTCGGATAATGACTGGGGTTTGTCTTGTTTGAAAAAGCTACCAAGCATCTTCTTGTTAACATAAAAAGAGTCGCAAGAACCTCAAGAATTGTAGACTAATGTCCTTTTGGACAAATCAGACCAAAGTAGAGATGGAAGCCAAACTGAGCAACTGAGTGTAAACTTGATCAACAAGTATACTGGTGAGGTGCTGAAGGCCGCATAACAGTAAATCTGAACATCAGAGAAGCTCCTGCACAGCAAAGTATGAGACTGATAAATTCAGACCATTTCTTGATTTTTCAAAATCAGCAATAAAAATTTTACATTTGTTGAGCATTTTAGCACCTGATACATGCAACCCTGTAATTAAATGACAGTGTACTGTTGATCATTTATGCCTTTGATATCTATTTCTCTGTTCATTCCTTCATCACAGAGTACATCACTGGCAGGTTTGGAAACAAAGACCTTGAGAGCTACGCCATGTTCTCATTAGATGAAGATCCGGGGGATTCTGTCGTTATATCCATGTTCATTCGCACCAGACAGTCCAGTGGTCTGCTTCTCATCCTGGCCAACTCCACCAGCCAGTATCTTCGCCTATGGCTGGTGGAGGGCAGGGTCAAAGTTCAGGTCAACAACTTTGAGACTCTTGTCGGTCGGAAGATTGTCAACAATGGTCACTTCCACCTGGTTGCTGTGAAGCTGGAAGGAACTGCAGCCACTTTGTTCCTGTCAGCTCAAACCCAGGGCTCTATGGCTATCAGGCAAGTCCAAGCACATCCTGGCGATTTGGTCTTTGTTGGAGGTCTACCAGATTCAAGAGCCGCGGCTTCATTTGGTGGCTACTTCAAGGGATGTGTCCAGGATCTGAGGATTAACAGCAAGCACCTTCAGTTCTATCCAGTATCAACTCCTGTGGAGTCGTACAACCTGGAGAAGCTTGTGGGCGTATCAGAAGGATGCAGCAGTGACAACGCTTGTGCTGTAAGACAAAAGCCATGCTTGTGACTTCTGTGTAAAATGAAGCAGCCTTGTAATCTCATTTCTGTCTTTCATGCATCAGGTCAACCCTTGTCTCAATGGAGGCGAGTGTTACTCCATGTGGGATGATTTTATCTGCAGCTGTCCCCCCAACACAGCAGGGCAAAGGTGCGAAGAGGTGAAATGGTGTGAGCTGTCTCCCTGCCCTGTTACAACCATCTGTCAGCCCCTCTCCCAAGGCTTTGAGTGTAAGTACCCTTTCCTCAGAGATTTTCTGTTGCAGCATAAGTGTGATACAATGCAGGTACAAAGATCAAGTCTCAAAAATTACATTCCATAGCGTGTTGTGGTGGTACGAGGATTAAGCACGACCCGCATAATGGGGCCTTAATCCTCCACGCGGCCGTCGCAAGTTAAATTCCCGGTGACCTTTGCCGCATGTCTTCCCCCCACTTTCATGTCAACTCACTATAAAATAGAGGCCACTAGAGCCTCTGTTTGATACCTTTTTTTTTTTTTTTTTAAACAAATTAATAAAAAGAATTATATTACACATACAGCCAGAATTTCTATTCTTTATCCCAAGCAGGACTCATAGATTTATTAATTACCATGTGGCCTATTGCAGGAGGGGACAAAGTTACTGATGCAGGATTCCCCTAAAACACAGTAATCCCTGGTCAGATTAGGTCTACTGGCAAATGCTTGTGGTAGTGTGTGATGACGAGATTTCTTGGTCACATGTTATTGAGGAGAAAAGGAGGAAGTATAAGGATACTTCAGAAAATCTATTATAGCTCCTCGTTTGGGTATGGGGCATAAAGACAAATTTCTCTGAAAAAATAACCTGCATCTCTCATTACTTGTACATGTTTTTGCATGTACAAGTAATGCCTGTACTCCATGTTTTTGCATTGGAGCACAGGCATGTTCAGCAACACTTTGGCATGTCTCATTGGTGTAATAAAAGCATAATTTGGCTAGACTTTTTTTAATCACGGGCACTCAAGTTCAGTCCTCGACACCTTAGCTAAGTGTAAAGTGCTGTTCTTGTAAAGTGCTTTATTAAGACCAGAGAATACTAAAGCACGTCACACTATATTCAGACATTAACCTGTTCACTGGCTGATGGTGGCAAGATACCGGACTGTAGCTGCAGCTGACCTGGGGCAGTATGACAGTGGCGAAGCATCTCTGATTCTACACACCTGGATCAAACAGCCGAATTCTGTCACCAGGGGTAAATCAGCTCTGCACACGTCAGGTTAAGAGCCACTCATTTGATCTAAGTGTGTTAGGAAAGGGACACATCTAAAGTTTGCAATGTGGTAGCTCTCAATGACTGGACTTGAGCACTTTTGCTTTGGTGTATCAGACTCAAATGTTTCAACCAAATAAGGCATCATCAGCCATAATGTATTGAAGTGACTTTATGTACACTCTTTTCTGTTTGCATGCCATAGGTTTGTCCAATGTGACGTTCCGGCTTGACAACAGCATTTTGTGGTATCACAGTAACAAGAAGATTAAGTCCAACCTCTCCGGTGTCTCCCTCAGCTTCCGCACTAGGCAGTCAGAGGCTGTTTTGCTTCATGCTCAGAGAGACTCTGATCACATAACGGTCTCTCTCCTTGACTCTCATTTGGTTATGGAGCTTCTGGGTGAGGGTGATAATGACTCTCTGAAAGTGACAGCAGAAAGCTTGGCTCCACTCAGTGATGGTGAGTGGCACTTTGTATCAATCAGCAAGGAGAGACAGTTCCCAGTATCCAGGTGGATCATGGATGTAGACAGACACAAAGAGTACATCAGTGTCTCCAAAGCAGTAGCTGGGGACTTGAACTTTCTCAGGGATGGAGCAGACATTTTCCTAGGTGGCCTAAGCCAGGAATCTGGTTCAACCTTTTCAGGATGTCTAGGTCCAGTGGAAATTGGGAGCCTTCATTTGCCATTCCATCTGGAGACAGAACTGAACCTCCCGAGACCTCAGGAGGAACAGTTTGTAAGGGGCAACAGCAATAATTCACCACAGTACGGATGCTGGGGAGCCAATGTGTGTGCTCCAAACCCATGCCAGAATGGGGGTATGTGTGAGGACCTTTTCGACCAGCATCAGTGCACCTGCCCCTCTGAATGGACAGGATCACTATGCCAAGACCAGACAGACATCTGCAACTCCCACCCATGTGTATACGGTAATTGTACTAACCTCTCAGAGGGCTACAAGTGTGAGTGTGAGCCGGGCTTCACTGGTGAGCAGTGCGAGGTAGAAATGGATCTGTGTGAAAACAGCAGCTGCAACTATGGTGCCACCTGCCTGAAAGGCTTCCAGAGCTACACGTGTCTGTGTCCTCGGAACATGACAGGACATTTCTGCGAGTAAGTTTTACGCAATGAACCTAAAAACTGCCGTCACACCGTTTCTAATTTTCCATTGATGCTGATTTATAGAAAGACTCATGTTGGACATGAGTCTAAATGTGAAAAATGATCAGAAAGATCAAGTCCTATCGTATCGCTGAAGTACAGTTGTGAGAAATTACGAACATGAGAATGCAAAATCTTTAGCTGTCAATTACTCATAACACAGGTAACTTACGTATAACACAAAAATGCTACCAAAAATGCATTTTCTAGCTAAGGTAATGTTAACATTTATAACTCAACTTCCTGACAGCTAGTATTACCCCCTCTAGCCAAACTGACCTCAGTGAGAAGCTTCATGTAACTGTCTACCAGTCTCTGATATCAGTCTGAGGAAAGTTTGTCTCACTCTTCACTTTCAGCTGTAAGAGGTTTTAGGTTTTCCTGCCTGTTTAGCCAATTTCAAGCCACCCTACAGCATCTCCTTGCAATCAATACCTGAACTTTGACCTAGAACTTTTTTTTTCATTATTAGCTAGTCCTTAAGTATATTGTATATTTTGGGTCAATGTCATGTTACAAACTCCAGTTAAGCAACGTCTCATATGCAGTAGAAATGATGGTGGATTCTATGATGATGAACGAAAACAGTTTTTAAATGTCTTTATTTACAAATATGCAAAATGCAAATGTAGTAGGATGTCCTGCAGGTGTGTCGCTTCTGATGCACTCTCGTTCTGAAGAGTATACTTATATTGGAATCAAGTGTGTGGAATTCTTAATGTTATTCCGCATCAGGCAACAGTACATAAATTTTTTGCAATTTTTTTCCCCCTTTTCTCTTTTATCTTAATTATGGATCTGTTAACCATCCAGGAATAAAATGCCAGCATTACTTTCAGTGTTACTTCATCAGTGCAGGCAATGTTAGATTAAGAGTTTATCATTGGGTCATCGTTACAAAAACTAAGTCACAGTTGTGTCTACATTGTAGTGGAGAACATGTATGGTATACATGGAGGAATTTTTTTGATATGTATTTCTGCCCTTGTCTGTTGATGACATTATGTGATCTATAGTGGCAAAAGTATGAAAAAAAAATGATGCAGGAGAGTAATTTTGCTATGATATTATGTCTTCTTACATCATGGGAACTATAAGGTACACAACAATAGTGTGGCGGCAGTATTTAAGCAATAGCTAAAAATTTTTTTAAAAGCTGTACTGACTCACAGCTCATCTCTTACAGTGTTAAAATCCCTGAAACTCCGTGGTACATAGAGACAGATCCGTGAGTGCTTCTTTACACAAAATAAAAGCAAAGGTTGCAAAGCCATGCAAGTACTAAAAAGGAAGCTGACACTATGTATGCATCTGCCTAGACTTCCTCAGTTGCCTGCCTCTTTCTGCGCGGGTACAAGATGGAACTACAGCTGCTTTAATGGAGGAAACTGCTCTGAAGCTGAGAATATCTGCTACTGCCTGCCTGGATTCACTGGTCAATGGTAGGATGGCAAAATGATGTTTGTCTTGAAACACTGAAGGAAAGCCGCTAACCACATAAAACTGAATTAATAATTTTTTTTATACATATTTCTAAATTCCTTTTGTTCTTTCAAAATGTTAGCAGAAATCCTAGGTACTACTAACTGTCCTTATTTCCACATACATTATTTTATGGTCAATCATGCATTTGTTTTTTAAAAAGCATTTTTTTTGTATCCTTCCAGGTGTGAGAAAGATATAGACGAATGTGCCTCAGACCCGTGTATGAACGGAGGCTTCTGCATCAACTACGTGAACAGCTTCGAGTGCGTGTGCGACATGAACTACTCGGGCGTGTACTGCCAAATGGACGTCAGTGACTTCTACATGTACCTGTTCTTAGGCCTGTGGCAGAACCTCTTCCAGCTCGTGTCCTACCTCGTCATCCGCCTCGACGACGAGCCGGAGATCGAGTGGGGGTTCCACGTCAACGATTAGACAAAACCAAATGGACCAAACTTTATGGAGATGGTCAATCATTTATATACACCCATTCTTTTTGTAGACTCTTGTTATGTTTTTGGTTGAGGCATTATGTGTTTGTACAATTGCTATGATGCGTAACCGTAACTAGAAGAATTTATTTTTGATAACTGATTAGCATCTCAAAAACTCAAATGATACCTGAACTATGACCTCAAACTCTAAAGGAGTTGAAAAGGAGGCTGCATGGATATAGAGGAGGAAGTTCAAATCATCTATTATCTCTACCTTTAATCACATCCCCAACTCCAACATCTCTCTGCCCGGCTTTCCAATCATAAGGCCAGACAGAGATTTAAACAGTGGCAAAAGCAGATGAGGTGGACTAGCAGTGCTTGTGTCATCCAGGACAATTCTGACAACATTTTGAAGATACCCGGATGATAGGAGTCACAACATTTAAATTCCTTTTGAGATAAATATTTTTAAATTTACTTTTGAATTGAATATGAACTTCTAGTTAACGTGTACTGAGGTCACAACTGTAATTCAATTCAAGAATAATACACACATTATAAACATCAAAGACCTGCTGTGTCCAATCTTGAATTTATTTTTGTGGATGCAAGTTCCCAACCCCCCCATGTCACCAGACGGGCTCCGTAATATTCACCATCCTTGACTAATTTTTCTGCATTAAGTTAAGTTGAATTAAAAAAAAAAAAACATACTTTTTACGTTCATCGTATTTCAGGACCCCAACCCCAAATAGCATTGGCTTCTTCAAATCCAAAGATAATGCTACCAAAAAAAACACCGACTTTACGTATGTTTTTCTTGCTTTTATTCTCTATTCAATAATTATTACATTTGCTTTGCATAAACGCTTCCTAAACACAACTACTTTTTATTGTAGTTGTGTTTAGGGGGGTTTGCAGCAGTGACGGTTCCTGCGGTCTTTTTCTGGTCAGAAACTCGTCCATTCCGCGCTGGCTAGTTCGCTAGCTTAATGAGCAACGAGGCTCGACGCCTTTGACTGTCAGCCAATCAGAGAAGAGCATGGCAAAGAACAAGCCAATCAGAGATGAGCATGGCAAAAACCATAAACAAAAACTTATTTAAGTTTATTATAACTTATGGTATAATAAACATAAGTTTGTTATAAAACTTAGGTTTTATAATAATTGGTAGAACATTTGTTTTGAAGATTTAAAAATAATTGACATTTTATTAAATTTTTTAGTTTGACTTTTTCCTCATTTTCGCTCGTTTTTAGCGCCCCCTGGAGGTCCTCCCACTTTGAAAAGACACTGTTGTAGTTAACTGAGATGCCCCTGTCCAGCACAGGTTGGAGGAACCACTTTTTATTTGAATATACACCCGTCATTTCCTTATGTTTGAGTTGCAGCCATACAAAATTTTTAAAAGCCTCTGACAACGCATGTTTTCTTTTCTGTCTCATTCACAAAGTACCGATGTGTTATCTAGTTCACAGTCTGTAGTAGAAATGTCTTCTTCCGTGTTTTCTGGTGTTCTTCAGGTCTGGTTCTAAGACAGAAAGCTCTGTGTGTGCCTTAAACGTCCATCTTGTGTCCGCTTTGGTCTCATGTTCAGAGGCAGTCACACATGTGAAGCCAGCACATCTTATTCACATATAACTATGTAAACTTGTATAAACTTCAAATTGTTCTACGTGAAATGTCTACTGTAAACCCAAAATACAAGATGAAAACATCAAATAAAAGCAAAGTACATCCAAGTTGTTTGTAAAACTTTATAATTATTTCCGGTTGAAACACAAAAGACTCAACCAAATGCATCTATTTAAACAACGACGGAAACAGAAATTAAAATCATAAAACTGCCAGATTTACCAGTTGGATAGAAACGGAAAAGTCTGTGATAGACTGAGTAAGGCTTTTCTGGTGGACTTCAGAGATGCTTCTTACTTAAATTACACTTCAGGTTAAAAAGCAATCACATAAATACTGCAGAGTAACAAGAGTTGTGGATTTGACAGTAGACCTGATGGACGTAAACCCTGACAGGGGGCTCAGACCGGTGAGGTTGCTCGTTTTAGAAATCCTTCAGAAGCTGCATGTATCATCGTCTCATCAGTCCTGTACATGAAGCGCACAGTCACAGAGTTCCTTATAGATCCTCTTCCGTATGTTTGGGATGTCCTGTTGGGAAAACTGGAACGGTCTTGACAGAGCCAGGCATCTAGAGTACTGTTAAACAAAAAAACAAAACAAAAAAACATTGCAGTATTAAACTGAAACAAATAATAAATGTTTTATATTTTTTAGTGAAAGAGTGTTTAAGTAACAGGCTGCAGAAGCACAACTTAACAAACTTAAAATGAAACAAATACGAGGAATAAAAAGAAAAAAGTAACCAGGAAACTCTCAATGCAGAAACTGAATGAGAAAAAAACATTTTGCTAAGTTTTTTTTCTTTTAAACTGGAAGAAAACAGAATAAGATTTATGACAAAAAGACAAGACTGACTAAAATTTTTGTCGACTGCTGAAAGCAAGACTGAAACATTGTTGGGAAATAAAGTCCAATTTTAGAAAAAAAACTTCAGAGAAATTTTATTGAAAACCAAATGAAAATAAAGCTGCTTAAGGTAACAGAAATGCAACTATGTCTGCTCTGGATAATCCAACTTTAAATTCACTTCTTTCCAGGCATAACATTGTTTTGTAGATGCTCTCAACCAATGTCTTTCGAACTGCAGGAAAAAAGATTAAGACTGTTGACTGAAATCAAGAACAGAATTCAGGAAAATACGTTAAAATGGAATATTTTTTTCTATAGCTAGCGACAAAGGTGAAACTATTTATTTACAGTTTTCCAAAAAAACAACAAATTATTGAGCCCTTCAGTTTGGATAAACTGGATTTCAAAGGGTTAAAAATTCAGAAAATTCTTTAATATTTAAGATGCATAACAAGGACAGAAAATAAAAAGCTTTTTTTAAAAAAACAAACTGACAACAGTTAATATTCTTCCCGTACTTCACATTCTGCACTATTTCCCACTGTGACAGAAATAGTGAGTGAAAAATATTATTAATAAGCGTCAATTAGCAAAACGTGTTAAACGTAAAAGCAAGACTTACCTCTAAGACAAAAACGCCGCAGTCGTTCTCATTGGTCTGTTGTGGAATTTCCTGTGATGAACAGCAGGGGGAGACAAAGCATCAAGTAAAAAAATCAGAATCTGCTCCTTAGCCACAGCTAGCATTGCCCTCATGGAGCGAATGAATCATAAGTGGAAAGATTTTCTTATATCATGTCTGTCAGACGTCTGTAGCAAAGATCTGCGAGCTGCTTGAACGTGATACACATACAGCATCTCTGAGCCTGTTCAGTAATGCTGCACATTAACATGACAGCACTTTTGTGCAGCTCCTTTCGATAGGTATTCTCAACCCTTGAGCTTTTTCATATTTTTTACAATTTTATTTGACTGAATACAAATGCTAACCAACTAGCTTTAGACTACTTCACTGCTAATTCCCTTACTAAAGTTTGGTCTGTCACATAAAAGTACAATAAAATGCATAGAAGCTTGTGGTTGAAATGTGATGAAATAAAAATAAAAAGTTTTAAGGGTGTGATCTTATTTTTGCCACGCTAGTGAAAATGTCAAACTCAAGTTGCCCTCTCTGATTCCATCATACTTCTCATGTTCACACATACAGAACCTGGTCCAGTTTCTCATACCTCTACAAATGACACCGTCCAGCCATCTTGAAAAGAAATTTGTTTCTTCTCTTTTGCTTCGGACATCAAGTATTTCAGGATGTTCTGTTCAAAGCAAAGCAACACATCCAGATGCAGTCCAACTCAAATGACCCCAAATCCTACCGAGACATTCTTGTAAGAAGAATAAGAATAAATAATAGCTTTATTACCCTTGCAACCTTCTGGAGTGAATGTCCTTGAGAATCGTAAAGGCAGATTTTCTTGGCGGAAATGTCGGCTGTAACCAGACACCAGTGGACCTCCAGGTGGATGGGCACCAGAAGAAGAGTCTTTGAAAATAAATCCACCTGAGACAGGAAGACAGGATTATTTAGAACATCTATTCTAACTAATAGCCTGAATCAAAAAAAAAAAAAAAAAATCTAGTGTCTGCCAGAATATTTTTCAACATTTCATGTTTTCTTCTGCTAGCTGGCTTTATGGAGATGCTGGTTTCCTCCTCCAGCGGGATTTGGTGCTGGCTCACAATGCCATCGTATCTTCCTCCTGCAGAGTCAGGCGGCTGCTGCTCTCGTTTACATGTTTTTATTTTGCAGAATCCACATTTTTTGTTTGCATCCCCAATTGATTAATATCACACATCTGACTTGGTGTTGGTCGTTTCTTTAATTTACTTGATGAAAATCAGTTTTACGTTACAGCTAACCTGCTTCGTCCATCGCCTCACACCGTCGTATCCTTTGGTCATGAGCTGACGGTGGAAGAAACTGTTGAGAAAATGGACCTTCAAGTGGAGACAAAAGAAAAAAACATGCTGAAATTAGTCAGAAGCAAATATATGTATTTTATCTGAATTACATTCTATACATGGACCAATCACCTAGAGATGTAGAAAATTAAACTTAATTTAATTGTGACGATTGGCCGATGTTTACCATGAGAAACTAACGTCATCTCTCCCTGTAAAGGTCTGACAGCCACCCTACTGCTGTTAGCATAACAACTTTAACATCATATCTCATGAGTTTTAAGACCAATAGAAAGCCAAAATAACCATAGTAAAGTTTAATCTGAAGATTTTTAATAGGTTAGAGCTAACGTCGCTAGCTGCGTTTCCATTACAAATGTGTGCAAAACTTTGTGAATATTCTGCTAATGTGAAATCACAAGTGAATAGTGATAAGTTATTAATAAATATGCTGTACCATACAATATTTTTGATGGATTTATGTGTAGCTGTTCAATAAAATTATTCTTTTGGCATAATGGTGATTGTAAAGTAGGTTACCTTGTGATCGGACGACTCCATGATCAACTCTCCGTACATGTTCATGACCTGCAGTTCACCCCAAAACACATCGGTTTAGCTCAGCACACACTCTACACAACAATCCGAAGGTGTTCGGTGCTAACCTGGTCATTGAGCCAGTGCTCATCCGCCAACGTCAACAAGTCCTCTAGAGTCAGTACGTGTTTTCTGTAGACGACTCGGAAAGACAGGACGGATTCCTGGATGATCGCGGTACGGTATTTGTCCACTTTAGAGAAGATCATGCTTTTCCTGCGGACATAGAGACAAGCTGAGCTCAGGGTCTCGTCTAGCAACACACCGCAGCTACTTCGGGTTAGCTCAGGCCTTCACCTGTCACTGAAATCAGATTTGAACTTCCTCTTCAGATGCCTCAAAACGTCACTCTTATGGAGCGGGATGAAGCTTCCATATCGCCTGTAGAAGACTTCCAAAAAGTCTGGAAAAAAAAAAAAGAAGCTGTGAGAAACAGACGTGCAGTATCCTCCACCTTAACCTTCTAAACATTTAGTCATCAAAAACCTTCATGCATTTGATTAGGATTCCATATGAACCTTTTTTTTAAAAGTGTGTAAAAATGTTTCACTAATTTGATCAGCGTGAAATGTTACAAAACTTGCGATATAATTAATATCTCAAAGGACTGATTGGAATTTTCATTTTGGATGCCACCAATATATTCAGCGTGTTGTTGGGAGGAGCAGTGACGAAAATATGGATTTATCACATAAAACATAAATGCAGCACAACTATTTCTACCATATTTAACAATAATATAATTGCATGATTTTCTAATATCCTGGAACCATATCCTAAATATTCAGCCCAGCTCATTTTTTATATTTTTTATGCAGCCAGCAACAGTATCCTGTTGCTGCTTCTTCTGCAGCTGTAGAGACAAATTTCTGCTCTGGTACACTGACTATTACTGTGGGGATTTACATACTCTTTCTGGTTACCTAGCAACAACCTCTTGAGTAACTTGCACATCAGCTGTTTCATGTCCACCTTAATACTGCCTAGTAATAAAAGGAATGGTTTGAAGTCCGAGGGAAAAATTTGTTCAAAACCTCAAGAATAAAGATCAGATCGCCAGTTTGGCAGCGTTTCAGTGATTTAAAACAAAAAGGAAACGGATCAATTATTGATATCTTTGATACAAAACCATTATATTGTGATACGTTTTTCCGGCGTATCGCCCACCCCTCGGGGAACGGTGAACTGACCTTGGATCTCCCTGGTCAGAGTGTCAGTGTTGGCATCATTCGGACAGGATGTTGTCTTTTCACTCCCGCTCTGCTGGAGGTCAGGGCTGTGTTCTAACAAACCTGTCTGCGACCTGAACTGTGCGGTGTCGACCTGCAGAGGTCGCACGGTGTGAGAAAGTTCTAGAGGGTGAAGAAGGCCCTGGGGTCGTCCACATGGTTCAACGCTATCAAGCATCGGCGCTGCTGTTGGCGAGGTCTGACTGACGCTGCCTGCATCAGACGAACCTGAAACACTTTCTGATTGGCTCCAGCTCCCCAGCCCGTTCTGATGGACTCCTCCAGAACCCCCAACATCCGGACAGAGATGGGTTTTTATGGATTCTGGGGATTTTACGTCCGAATTGTCGTTGTTCTCTAACGAAACTGTTTTCTGTGATTTCAAATCAAGTTCAGTGTCTGTGGCTGTACGGACCCCGGAGCCGCACTGCCGCCATCGGGTCCGGATCTTCCAGAAGCGGCACCTCTCGCTCCGCTTCCTCCACAGCCAGAACTGCAGCTTGTAGTACAAGCGTCTCTTGTCCCGCCTGGATAGGTGGGACACGCCCTTGACGGACGACGTGAACGCCCGTCTCTTGGTCTGGCTCTTTGGCTTCCTCCAGCGGCTCCGCGTTTGCTCCATCTGGCAAAGGCTGAACCAGGTGGACTCACATGTGAGCGCGCAGCTGTGGGAAGCCTTCTGTTTGACAGAGCGGCACATGAGAGAAGGGCGGCGGCCGAGCTGGACCCACTGGCTTCCTGTTTGGAACAGACGGACTCCCAGCGTTTCACACCATGGTCCCGAAGCCCTTCGCTAGATCAAGCGGTAAATCTCAGGGAGAATGCAGACGCTGGTTGCTGAAGTGATGCGAGTGTCTTCCTGGGTGTCCACGCCAACTCTGCAACAGAGAAGCATCGTTTCAGCACAAACATCAAACATATTTGTTTTTGTAGGGATGCACTAATATAAAAAGTTTAGTCCATATCAATATTCCTGTTATAACCAATATTTACCAATAGTATGCGTATGTTTTACTATCCCTTCACCCAACTGCCCTTCACAGCCTCCATCCCTCCTCCAGAAACAAACAGCAATAAGATGGAAATAAATATCGATTGTTTGCTCAGTTTATGGGATTGATACCGATATGCTAACAAATTACCACCATCAGCCGATACGGATTTTAGTGCCGATATATCGTGCATCGTGCAAAGTTCTTTTATTTTTATATACATATATATATCTCAGATATGACTTAAAAAAATAATTGGCTTTGTAATTTAACCCCTTGTCTCTAAAAAAACAACAAAAACCTCCTCTTTCTGAAACTCTGCCTTCATGAAGTCATCAGAACATCGCTTCTCTATTAACCCTTTAGAAATGTTTTAACTAGCATTGCACCAAGTAGCAACTTGTATAATGTTTGCTAATTGATGCTGGCTAGTCTGAAGGAACTGAGAGCAGGAGTGGTGGGGGAGGGCTGCTCTGTGAGGAAAAAGCTCAGAAGCTTGGAAACTGCAGCTCTGAAAAGCTGACACCAACAGTGTACTGACTTTTTCTACTCTGGATCCAAAGACTAGCAACAGGAATCATGTGGAATGTTTTGCTCCTCGTTGGACTTACTTAGGATTTTTAATTGGGACAGAATCAAAGTAGTGCCAAGACGGAAAAAAATCCTGTGTTTTCAGATTTTTTTCTGTTTTTAGCCTAATCATTGCCTCATTTCCCCTCACTCTTCAATCTGGGCTTTCTCCAGTTGAATTTCTATCGGGTCAATCAGCAAACAGAAGGACAAGTTGGGAACAATGACGTGAATTTTCTGCGCTGCTTTAGACTGGTGCTCTGCCTGTAGTTTTGGCAAGAGCAGTCGAAGAAGTGAACAAAACACTTTTCTTCAGCGGGTCAATCTCGAAACCTGCAAGACCAGAAAGACTGGAGCAGAGGTTCACCATCCATCATCATACAAGTTAGAGTGAGCACAGTGAATTGGTCTAGATTTAAAAAAAAAAAAAAAAACACATTAATGAGTTAGAATGGCCCAGTCAAAGTGCAAAACTAAATTCAATCTGTGACAGGACTGGAACACTCATGTTCAGAATCATGCTCCATCCAGCTGGACAACATTGAGATATTTTGCAAAGAAGAATGGGCAAACCACAAATCAACCAGTGCACAGCTGGTTTTTTGAAAAACGTTAAAAATACTTGTATTGTGTGCTTGGATTTTATTTAAAAACATATCATTTATGTAATTTTTTTTTTCATGTACATTGCTGTAAAACTGCTGCTACTTTCTGTGAAGAACCGATCCCTCGCGAGACATGAAACTGCCTCACAGCGTTAAGAAGCCGGAGCTCTGCATGGCTTTGTGGGAGCCCACGTGTCCAGTGCGAGACCACGGCAGAAGGACAAACACGCGGTCCTCCTACGTTTTGCTCGCATTTGTTTCACCTTCAAGTTGTCAGCCCGGTCCGGCCTCAGCTCGGCACGTGTTACCGAGCGGAGTCCCCGACGGAGCGGCTAGCCGCAGAGCTTGGTTCCCTTGGCACAGCAGCAGAACATGGGGGCTCTGAGGAAGCTTCCTACGGTCGGCCTTACCTGCATTTCCTCCGCTTGGCTGGATGAAACCTCCGCTCGGTGCGAGTTCTGGGTCCGCAGTACGTCTCACAGCAGAACCGCAAGGAAAACTAGTAGTTTAAGCTGTTAAATATCAAATAAAACCAGACGAACCAATGACGAAAGTAGAAACAAGAGCCTCCACATTGGGAGTCGCATAGAAAATGCGTCATTCCTGTGTTAGCCAATCAGAAACGACCAATTCAATAACAAGACTGGCAGCGATAGATAGATAGATAGATAGATAGATAGATAGATAGATAGATAGATAGATAGATAGATAGATAGATAGATAGATAGATGTGGGTGGGAATGTGTCATCTAAATAACTTCATTCTTAATACCCCCCCCCCACACACACACACCACATGTACTATTAAGTAATATAGGACATGTTACAAGGTATCCTGTTTTTATTAATTAACCAGCAATTATTATATTCATTATCAGATAACGTATTATGACTTTATTACCAGATAATAAAATTTTTCATCACAAATAATCAGAAATAACATTTGTTAAATCAATTATTATAATTCATATTTTATAATAAAGAAGAAAAAGAAAGAAAAATATGATTAAAATTTTAAGATTAAAAGATTTATGGGACTCAATTTTTTTAATATTTCTGCCCCTTGTTCTTTTCATCTTCCCTCAAACTTTCTGAGGCTCCCACAGCGCCCCCTGGTGGTCGCTGAAATATAACAGCGACCACCAACTGAATTCAATTCCTTTTTTTTTTTTTTCAATTTTAAAATGAAAGGAGGAAGAAAATCTCCTTTTTTATGCGCTCAAAACATTGATGGTGATTTTTTTTTTTCCCCCGACTTTTGAATTTGTTTATAGATAACTCTATTCTGTTTTTGAAGTTTTTAGGAAATCATTTTGATTTTTCAGAAGGTGTTAAAATGTGCATCTATTTTGAACCAGACCAGACCAGATTGTCACAGATCTGACATCTTGTTTTCCTTTCTCTTCCCCAGACCAGTTCTCTTCTCCCTCTGGACCTCCCTTTGACTTTCTGTACAGCTGGGCAGCCCTGCTTCAAAACAGCAGATGCTCAGATGTGTCTGCTGCTTTGACCTTGTAGATTTTAATCTGACGTGGTGTTCGCTCTCCTTTCTGAGGTAGACTACATTTATACTTGTACAAGGATTTATACATCTCCAAATCAACACCTCCCCTGGATAAATCAGATTGCAATCTTGTTTTTCCCTGCTCTGAATATAAACCCCTTGCCCAGAGATTACCTGTTAGGAAAATGACTGTAAGGAAGAAAGGCAAGAAGCCCTTCGAGCTCCATCTCGAGGCCCACCCAGGCATTTGGCAGAGCTGAATGTTTGCCTCAGGAGAATAAAACATTTCTCAAACATGCGTGAAAGAATCAAAGCAACACTCAAGTTAATTTCTTGATGAAGGAATGACATTAGAACATGATTTTACATAATACTGTCCCGTCAGAAACTCCATTTTGTGTTTACTTGTGTTGTCTATGATTAATCTTTAAATTGATTTGATGTTCTGAAACATCAAACATAAAAACACGCGAAAGAAACGGCAATCGGTGCACGCATGTCCCAATGCAAACATTATAAACTTCCACTTAGACTTCCCTCTCCGTCCAAAGATTGCTTTTCTCATGCATTTGCACCAAAATTTTCTCTTAAGTTGACGACTTTGAGATGGCCTCCTTTACTAGGCCATCTAGTAAAGGAGTTTGCCTTTGTGAGGAAAACGCTGGAATTTTACCAGGAAAAGTCGGATTGGTACCTCTGTTTGCTCCTGACCCGGAGTGATACTTGTGTGTTGTGCAGATGGTCTTATACAAAACAAACATCCAGGACGGCAGCGGCGAGTGTCACTGGCCCTCAAATATGCCCCCTGCCATCGACAAACATCCTCTTCTGAAGAGTTCAGTCGCTGATCTGAGGGGCCCCGCTTTGTAAGGCTCCTCTCTGACCTCGCTGCAGACAGGCAGCTGGTTACACAATAGGACTGTTTGAGCATGGACTCAAGATAAAATCACTAAAATTGAGTTAATGCATCACTGTGGAGGATTGACTAATGCAGGATATAACATGGAATTCTCAACGTCATGATTTTGTCATTAAATCGGTACTCATTACTTGTATTTTCATTGAATATTTGGGAATGAATACTGGGCCACGACAACGAAGTTTGTAAGGAAAGCCTGATTCAAAATGTCAGAAAGAAATTCCTGAGAGTTCTGATGAAAATGAATAGAAGAGATCATATTACTCTATTTTATCTTCTGTTGATTGATGCCTTTTTGGCATCAATCAACAGACTTTTCTTTGACTGAAGACGTTATTATCTGTGAACATGTCATGCTAAAAGTAGAAAGGAATGCCAGTTTTTGCACGCCAGATTTGCTTCATTCTGGAGTTGAGAGGCCGCAAATGTTGCATTTTGGACATCCTTTCTGTATCACCATCAGTAGTTTCACATCTGCAACTGCACTGATGTGTATAAATCTTGTATTTTACTTTTTTCACCCATTACTCTCATATTTATACTGTTGTTTTTCCTCTTGTTTTTGAGTTTATTTGCTTTATCCCCTGTATTGCTTGGCTGTTGTAACCATTGTTGCATTTCTTCAACAAGGGATTAATAAAATATAGTCTGATATGCCTGTATCATTGGTGGTTCTTAGAATGAGAGGTAGATGGTTTAGTTACAGCGTCAGGTTCCTCTCCTGTGGAACCAACTCCCAGGTTGTGGCTGTGACACAGACACCATGTCTGCCTTTAAATCCAGGAAGAAGTTTAGTCTTTTAAAATAAAACAAAAAAAAAAAATTTGTTTTGTTTTGTTTTTTTTAAATCAAAGCCATGAAATGAGTCGAGTTCCGCTGGGAAATTCTTCTTGTCACAAGAGAGTTGTTCCTGTCCACTGTCGTCACGTGTTTGCTCAGGAGGACTGACTGGCCTGTATTATAATTACAATGAAAATGAATTGCATGTGATTGAAATCTCATCCATAGACAATGAATAAACTGAATAATAATTGTCTCTTACCCTTGTTGAAAAGGCCAGTATGTGATTAAAATTACCCCATGGCATCCAATAAAAAGAACCTATGGTCTAATATTTTATTCTATTGTCTCTTGTGTTTTATTCCTTGTATTTTATATGTTTTATATGATTTCACCTGCTGTCAAGCACTTTGGTTAACCTAGTGGGTTTTGTAAAGAGATATAAAAATTAATTTATTATTATTATTATTAATGTACACCAATAAACACCATAACAAGAATGTGCTCTTGTTATTGAAAAGCTTATTGATCTCAGATGGATAACAATCAAATAATGATGTCGACGCTGATGTTTAATGCGTCCAGGTCGCTGATCTTTAATATAAAAGTTGTTGCTGCTCAAATCGCCATTGCCATGCACTATAGAAGCAGGAGAAGGTCTACCAAAAACACAACATTATTTAAAACTAATATTTGCAGTTCATTTGGTAAAAGGTGGAAGTTGAACAGGTTCATCATGGGGTCAACAGAGACAGAGCACCAACAAACATCCAGGACGGCAGCACACAGACACCCCCACTGGAGGCCCATTTAGAGTGGCCAGTAAAGGTAAAATGAGTGCTTGTGAAATGTGACAGAAAACGGCACTACTAGGAAAATACTAGCACATGCATGGGGCGAACACACAAAGTCCACACAAAGTGGCCCTAAGTGAGATTTGAACCCAAAGTCTTGATGACCACTGATTTCAGCTCACATATGACGTAAACATAGCTTGACATCTACTAACCAGTCATTTGTTATTTGAGAAGTAATTTCATACATCAAGAAGTGAACTGAGAAACAGGAAATCCTTCCATGACCCCCCTCCATCGTGATCCAGACATTTCATTTGTACCGTTATCATGAAGTTCTACCTACTGATTTGAACTGGTGGCCAAATCCAAATCCAAGTCTTGCTTCATCCAAGACTTTGTGTCCATTTGTCTTGGCAGCTCTCCTGATACGGAGCGCAGCCCACTTGTGACGCAGGAGGAGGAGAGATCACAGTGTTTAAACTTGGACCGGTTTAAAGTGCAGAATTAATACAACACAGGCGACCAGAGTTCTGCCTCTTCTTTCCGTTTTTCCGCTTGCTTGGTTTCTCAGATATCTCACTGCGCCTTGAAAAGAAATGCAATTCCTGGGCATCACGGTGGCTTTGGGACTACTGGGGGGGATATGGGCTCAGCCGAATATTTTGCTGCCCGAGTGCGACTCCCTAGAGGCAGAGGAGGCTGCTCTGGTGGCTCAGGATCACCTCAACGCACAGCACACCCACGGCTACAAGTACGCGCTGAACCAGATCGAAGAGATCAAGATCCACACTGTGGTAGGTCAGCAGGTGTACATGTGAGAATCTCGGATTAATAGGACAATTGTATCCTATTAAGAACTAAAGGAAAATATTGAAGTAAACCACTTAAATAATATTTTGCCTTATTTAATCTACCTACAGCCTGATGGAAACAATACATATGTCCTGGAAATTGAATTGCTGGAGACTGACTGTCATGTACTGGACCCTACACCTCTTGCCAACTGCACAGTCAGGCCCAAACATCTGACGGTGAGAACGCAGATTATTTGTCCACAGACGAGTTAGAGTGGCTCAACCATACCAGACAAGACATGATAGTCAGACAAGAGTAAGATTTTTATGTTACAAGATCAGCAGCTGTTTGGACTGATTCCTTGTGCATCTCTAGGCGATTGAAGGGGATTGTGATGTGGTGCTAAAAAAGGTTGCCGGTGTTCTCACCGTCCTGGCATTCAAATGTAAAACAGAAGGTAAGAGTTAACACACCGGCATCTCACAAAAACCACCACAGATTTAAAGAGTTTTTTTTTTTTTTTGGTTGATGTTTAGAATCAAGAGAGGACTTGTGCCTTGGCTGCTCTACCCTCCTTCCTCTGAATCACACGCAGGGCCAGGACTTTGTTCAAGCCTCACTGGCAAAACTCAACAATGAAACACAAAATTTGACGTATTCGCTCTGGGAGATTGGACGGATCTCTTCACAGGTGGGTCTCAGCATGCAGAGGTCATGCAAACACAAGTTCAAGCATGCTCAACCTTTTAAATGTGTTCCAGGTTGTGGCTGGTGTGCAAAGGTACAAGGCAGAATTTGTTGTAGTTGAGGCTAACTGCATCAATGACACCTGCACACCCCTGAATGACACTATGGCTGTAAGTGGACAACATTGCGAAGCCTGTAGGAGTAGCTGGTAAGCGACATTAAAAAATCTAACTTCCTTTTCAGGCACGTGGAATTTGCATTTCCGAAGGTTCAAACGATCCCGGCGTGAACTGCAAGATGTTTTCCACTCTGGTAAAATACTTTAAATCCCTGTAATGTCAGATGACCCGATCTACCCAAATAAGCTAAATGACATTTTTCCACTTTCAGATGTCACTTGTGGATTCAAACAACACCATAGGGTCTGCCTTGCCACCTCAAGTTCACTTCCATGCTGGGAGGGCTTCTCACAAGCATGGCGCAGGACATCACAAACTCACAGCCCTCCACAACCCCCACATGAGCAACTATTTGTCAGAATCTACAGAATCTGCTGAAGTGGTCCCCGTTGCGCCCGCTGTAATTGTTCCTGCTGCTGAGCCTGCCAGTCCCTTGCCAGCTGCTGATGGCTCATCTTCAGACGCTTCGTCAGCCAGCGTGGAAGTCCCCATTGCTTTGGTGAAGAGAGAAGCACCTGCCTCCATTGTAGCTGATGCTCCTGCAGCTCCTGTTGCTTCAGTGCAAGCGTGCCCAGGAAGGATCAGATTCTTCTAGATGTCTTAAGCTCCTAAAGACTCAATAGTTGCTTTAACTACACTGGTACTAGAGGAACTGCTGCAAGTGTGTTGTAATACTCTTAGGTTCAGAATAGAGTTTGAAACTGGTCATGTAAGCATTTGGAAAAGAAACAAGATTACTGGAAATTAGATTTGCATGCAAGTGTTTAATAAAGATCAGTTCTTGTTTTTAACTCTTCACTGTGCTTTTTTGAAAAATAAGTTGGGTACCCAATGTTGCTGGCAAAGAAAATATTGTCTTATGGGTCAATGAGGACAGTTCACATTATTGACAAAGTGCACAGTCCTATTTGTCAATCATGTTGGCTCATGCAAACAGGACATCTTTGTACCCAGGAGTATTTCCAATAGCAGGAAGAGGAGTGAATGTGGGGAGGCAGTTGCCTTCATTCTACTACCCTTACCCAATTGCAACTTTAAACATTTGAATATTCTAGCTAAACACCATTTGAAGGTCAAGGCACTTAATTTGAATGTTTAAATGAGAATAAATGTTCATAATTTGCATAGTCTATGAATAAAAATTAATACTGGCAATACCCTCTTGGTCTTCAATTTAATACAATGCCAGTTTAGAATTTTTACCAAACCTTAAATGTCAGATAACATGAGAGCTGTGCAGTTTGACAATTTTTCCCCAATACAAATATTAAAAATATAAAAACACGAGTAGTTTTTTTTTTTTTTTATTAAAGAAAAGTCATTTCCTATTTAAATTCCTTTTGTCCATCTGAAGAGGTTTGTCCATTTCTGCAAGAATCGGGGAAAGACGTTATTTCAACAGAATCATATGAAAGACTCATTCAAAAATTAAGAACATACCTGTGGCTAGTTGGTTCATCGTAGCACTCTTCACTTCTGTCTTTTCTGGAACATTGGCTAGAAACAATTGGCTGAAATCTGAAGGTGTTCGGGACTTCCAGAGGTCAAATGATTTCAGAACTTCAGGCTTTACTTTGTCAGCACTGAAAGATCGTTCATGGCGCAAATTCACGGTATTTGGGTCAGACGAGGTAGACAAACCCGACGAGTCACCATCCCTCTGCAAATAGTTGCTACCAAGTGAATGGCGAGATACTCCTTTCCCCAACCTCTTTAATTCTTGTCTTTTTTCCTGCCAAGACTTTAATGTTTGAAGATGAGAATTTTGTCTTCGTTGTAGGACTTTTGAGGTTGCACCATAATTCAACTTTCCGAAACGGTTGGGCTCCTTTCCTGGTGGGCCATGCTGCAATAGGACATAACTTTGTGGTTCTGTATACAAATTTTGAGTTTTGTGTTCTTTGGTGGAATTATTTGATCCCGTCACAGATGGTTGTTCTTGAGTACCATTAAGGCCCACAGAGCTATTTGACACAGGAGAATCTCCAGGCGTATAGTAAGGAGAGAAAAACCTGTCAATTGCACGTTTAAAGTTGTGATGTGTTGAACTTTTATATTCAGATTTGTGCAGAGGCCGATGCTCAACAGCAGGTTTATTTTGTAACTCTCCTACATATAGACCGTGTTGGCCAAAATAAGGCATAACATTTGGCCTGGAATGGATAGTTTGTTCAGGAAATTGGATGTTAAAAGGTTCATATTGCACAACTGGCTTCACTTGTTCACCGTGAGGCATCCACACTTGATACGGGGCATTGGGAGATTCAGATTTTTCTTGTTCCAAGTGTGGCAGTACCATGCTTTGTGCTCCATGTAACCACATGGGGTTTGGAAATTCAGTTCCAAAATAAGAAACTGGCTCTTCATTTGCAATCATGGCAAGACTACTCCTGGGTAGTGCAACAATGCCATCTGGTGGTTGGAGAAAGTATTCATATGCATCAGAATTTTGAGGTGCCCTAGGAGACGTTTGTGCTGAAGCACTAGCTCTTCCAGCTTGCAGAACCGGTGCGAAAGGTTTTTGTGGAATTTCAGCAGTTTCCAAGCCTTGGCTAAAGATAGAATGAGACAAGAAACTTGTATACAACTGAGGTTCAGCTTTACTGTCACCTGGGATACAAATGTAAAAATGCTGATGCAAAGCTATTTGTAAACAGCAATGGGATAATACAGAAGGACAATATAGAGGACAGTAAACAGGGGTACCTTGTTTTGATGGGGGAGATTCCATTTTTTGCTCACTTGACAAAACAGCAGACTGTTGCATAGCATGAGGTTGCTGTGCGTAATAAAACATGTTGAAGGGGTTTTTAAACTGGCCCTGAAGAGGGTTTGCAACAGGAGGTTGTGAATAATGGAAATGGTTCGCCAGGGAAGCCCTTTCATTCATTTCCACAGCTGGTGGTTTAGACTGCAGACAGGGTCCATATCCCTGAGCAATGTTAGCTGGAATGTTTGCCAGCTGATTTCCAGGCAACAGCTGAGAATAAAAGCACCTTTGCTTTTGTTGTTCTTGGTCCTTGTGATCTTCAGCTGTAGATCTTGAAGTTGGCTTTGATTGGGTAAGGGTACCTAGGTGATGAGAGTAGAATGGCTGGGTTAGCTGGCCCCAAGGAGGCTGTAGCTGTTGGGGTTGAGAAACTGTTGTGGGCACTGAAGGTGGCTCTGGTTTGGGGTAGATGTCAGGGAACTGCTCATAAACTTTGTTCTGAGATGCTGCAGGCTGTGGGGCTTGAGTAACAGCAGGTTTCTGAGCCACCTGTGGATGGGTGTAGAAGTAGAAAAATGGTGGGTATACTTGCGCTCTAGGAGTTGCCAATTGTGGTGGTTTAGTTGCAGGTTTCTGGGTTGGCTTTGGTTGGGAATAGAAGGGGAATGGTGACGGGTATGCTTGGGGTTGAGAAGTTACAGATTGTAGTGGTCGAGTCACAGCAGGTTTCTGAAGTGGCTTTGGTTGGCCAAAGTAAGGAAAGGACCGTGGGTGTACTTGTGCTTGGGGAGTTGCCGGTTTCTGGGTTGGTTTTGGGTGAGGATAGAAGGGAAGGTATGGTGAGTATACTGGAGTTTGAAGAGTTGCTGATTGTGGTGGCCAGGTTGCAGGCTTCTGGGTTGGTTTTGGGTAGGAATAGAAGGGAAAGTATGGTGGATATATGTGGGCTTCAGGAGTCATTGATTGTGGTGGCTCAGGTACAGCAGGTTTCTGAGTTTGCCATTGGTATACTTGGGCTTGAGGAGTCACAGGTTGAGAGGGCTCATTAACTCCAGAGGGTTTTCGAGATGCCTGAAAATAGAAGGGGTACAAAGCCTGGTATAGACTGCCTTTGGGGGTTTCTTGTGGAACATCAGCAGGCTTTGAGGCTCGTTTCTGCTGGTGGCAGAACAAGTAAAATGAGTAATACATTTGACCTTGAGGTGTTTGTGAATGTTTCAGCTGGGACCTCTGCAAGGCACACAAGAGGTTGAATGGCTTATATACCTGGCCCTTCACAGTGTCAGAGTATGGTGGCTGGGAAACATCTAAAGGTTTTAAGGCTGCCTCCATCTGGATGCACTCAAGCTGAAATAGCTGGTGCACCTCACTTTTAAACATTTCAGGCCATGATAGCTGAGACAGTACAGATGGTTTTGTGGCCGACATCTTTTGAGAACAAAATAAATGTAAGGGCATATGTTCACCATGACCCTTCTCAGACATTGTAGGATATGATGGCCCCGGTTTCTCAAGTAATCTTTGGAGATACAGTGGATAAGAATTTGAGAGCAGGGATAAAACTTCTGTATAAGTTGAAGGAAATGTATGTTGTGGAATCTGCAGGTTGCTGGCAGGTGGCTTCTGGCGAATGTGTGGTAATTTAGTCAAAGGTTGCATCATTCGTGGTCTTGCAGGAAAAGGCAAGTGGGGATATAACGTCTGAGAGTAAAAATGATCTGCAGATGGAGTAACTTTGAATTTTGAAGGTGTAGCAGTCTGTGGCAGTTTAGTAGTAGTGAGGTCTGGCTTTTGAAGGTAAGCATAAGGAAAATGAGAGTACGGAAGCTGCCCCAGATTTGAACCCTGATTTGGTTTGCTTGGGATCTTCTGATTTTGAGAAAAACTAGGAATTTGAGATGCTACTGGAGCAGGAGGAAATGTTAAAGACGGATATAGTGTGGGAAATGGATACATCCATTGTCCTGACATGTCACTTTCCTGCACAGAACCTCTTCCTTGGCTCTCTGTCCATTTGAGTTGAGCTGCCAACAGTGATGGACATGAAACCTTGGTTTCTACATCTCCAGCCAACTCAAGGGAGTGCATTCCATCCTACAAACAAATGTCACCATTAGTAAATTTCATTCCCCACCTCCTTAGAAGAATGATCTGTGTTTTAAAATTTACCTTCTTTACCAGGCAAGGTGCATAGCGTACAGAGATAACAACACCTTCTGGATGTTCAACTATACCAAATACACAACGTTGTGCGGCTGTCAATAGAGACTCCCAGTTTCCATTTACTAGGAGGGGAAAAAAAGTCAAGTTAATGTAATAATCCAGGGTTCACACCAATTTAAGAGTTCTATTCCCCACCGACACCAGTGACTATAGAGAAAGTTTACTCCAAATCATTGTTTCACTAAAAATAGCTGTTTTAATTGCATGCAGCCAATTTTTAGATTATTTTAAAAGTGATAAGCTGATATCATTGTTTAATGCTAAAAATTAAACAGGCTAAACTGTAGTCCTAAAGTCAGGCTCAATGTCTGCACTTGCACAAGAGATTCCTAGTTTTCACTGCTTGGCAATATTCCAATAAAATTTGTGACTCCTGTCACAGGGGTTCTTTCAATGAAAGTTCTAAATTTGCAGCCAATTTTTGTTGACGGTATAACACTGTATCTGCAAGTTATCCCACCTAGAGAACGTCACAGCTAACAAAAATACTTACCATTTACTTTGATTTTTGAAGCAGATGTGATCCACTCCGTTTTCACAACCATGCCCTCTGCATGACAAGTGACCATTGGAGGGTTTTGTGACATGTGTCCCATTAAAGGACATGACATTCTGACGGGTAGGCCCCACCAGAGCAACGGGAGCACATAGTCGTTCTCCTGCAATCAGAGTTTGATTGCGTAATAACAACAGTACAGGTAAGTCAGATGTGTAGGCTATCCATAATAGGAAACCGACCTGAATAATGACAAAGCAGCCATCATAGGGTGCTACCAAGACCAGATCTTTCGGAGTTGACCTAATGGTGTAACCACAGCTTGAGGGCAACTTTGTCAGAGACAGAGGAGACAAGTGACCTGAAAAGGACAAGACAGCGACTTCTTGAAATATCATAGCTCCCATCTGTTCCACTTATATTTCAGACTAGAAACAGCTGTGCAGAAGAGTTTAAAAAAAAATATATATATATATATATATATATATAAAGCATACCCCGGTCCACAAGGATGAGAGATGCAGGGGCAGAGGCAGCATCGTGAACAAGAAGCTTCATAGAATCTTGCGTGCACTCAACCTTTGACTCCATTTTTAGCAGGTTTTCCATTGCCATTTTTTGCCTGTCACTCTTTTCCATTAGTTGTCTGGTCTCCCAGCCTTTTAAAATAAAGCATAGTTTAATTAAAATGAAGTATACATGTACTACAGTAATTAAAATTTTTTTTGAAGTGAAATGTTTTAAATTCTGCAACACCTACCCATGTCAGCTTGGTAGTCCGCTTCATCCAGCGCAGCCTCTGTGGAGTTGGTTCCATTGAGTTTAGAATCTGTCAGGGAGCTCTGTCCAATTAAGAGTCTTCCGTGATGCAGAGGACTTCTTTCAGGTTGCTTTTTGGTGTGCACTGAGGTTCCTCTAGATTCATCTAATGCCTTAAGCCTCATCAGTTTTGCACAGTTGCATAGTGACATTAGAAACACAAGAAGTCCTAAATGTGCTAAAATTTCACCTCGCCTGCTTTCCCTACACGCCATTGAAGGGAAGGAAAAAAAGAAAGCACTGCACACAGGCAAATGGCCTCAGCAGTGCCCCACAAAAGCTGACCCCTGTAGCTGGTTAGTATGTTTAAACCAGAGCACACAGCCCTAGTCCTAGATATGGTCTGGTAAACACTTGAATACAGCAGGTGTTGACAATTGTGCTAATTAGCTCATGGACCAGTAAATAGTGATTGTTGCAGATGAGATGAAAGCAAAAATTGGTACTCAGCCTATCCAGCAGCCCAATGTTTAGAACTTCAAATAAAATGTATTTTAAATTAACCCATCTTGGCATAAGGCATATGATCCTCCTTCTAACATGGTGTACAATAAGATGACACTGGAGACCGTAATCTTAAATGATATAACATAATGGATGAGACAAAAGTATGGAATATATTCTATTAGCCCTCTTATCTTCCAGGGTTTTAATAGGTTTCACATCAGCAAGGTTTCATGTTAGCTTATTTGCACTTTTTGACTCATAATATCTCATACAAGATGATAAAACCTCTTATGGATAGTACAAAAATAAAACATATCGCCCTTTAAACTACAGATTTCAACTCCAAAATCTCACTGGTTTTTGAACTTTGAAAAACAATGTATGAGGTCATTCCCAGATCCAAGTTCTGAAGTACTAGTACAGGTTAAAGGGTCCTTCAATTTATTATAGTTCTTTAAATGTCCAAGAAGAATTTTCCTCAGTTTAATGTTCTCTAAAGACCTTATAAAAAGAAAATGAAAACTTTGAGACTACAGCTTACATTTTAGCCATCCATATACAATTTGGCACACAGAGTAAAAGACTGGACAGCCTGACTCTCATCTCTGGTTGGATTACCTTTTATTTAATCTGAAGTCATGGCATTTGAAAAAAAAATTCTGAAAAAAAAAAAAAAAAAAAAAAAAATAAAAATAAAAATAAAAAATGACCAAAAAAAAACTAAAGTTGAAAATTTTTATATCTTTACAAATCTCACAAAGA
>CAEGAD010101641.1:0-23786 GCA_903067055.1 Poeciliopsis paucimaculata
AAAAATACACAAATTTTTCACAAAAAAAAAAAAAAAAAAAAAAAAAAAAAACACCCCACAAAATAAAAACATTAAAATTTTTATTTTTATCCCAAAAAAAAAAAAAAAAAAAAAAAAAACATAATTGCGAGAACCACCCTTCGTTAAAAAAAAAACACAAAAAAAAACATTTCTTATTTGGTTTTCTAAGAGTTGAGATTGCGTTTTCAATGTTTTTCGCGAAGCCAGACCTTTAATCGATCACAGATAACAGGAGACGATCGGTGACTCGGTATTTTATTTTGAACGCATGCGCATTACTGGTTCTTCCTTTCTGCTAGCTTCTCAGCCATGGCGCCTATTGTAAGTGAAGCGCTCTGTTTTTACAGTCTTAATTACGGCTCATTAGTCAGTGGTAGCGTCCGAAAAAAACGACTGTCGTGACAGTGTAATTGTGGTTTAAGGTTTTAGTGTCATAAAATACGACTAACCGCCGGTTATGAGGCGGCTTGTTGTTAGTTTGTGTCTGCGGCGGCCTGTTAGCTGCTAGCTCGTAACTCACCACGTTGTTCCCCTCAGCTGATAGCTGCGCTTAGCTTCTGCTGAGATTAAATGGCTACCGAGATCAGATGATAAGCTTGGTTTGTTATTTTCTTTGTGCTCCTGTAGCAACTGAAGCCGAGCTGAACCAAACGGCTAAATCTTTTAGAAACACCCAGAAATCAGCGTCCTGCCGTTTATAAGACAAAAAACATTCCCAGTTAAACCAGACCCGTGTTTTTAGTCCAGTTTTAAATTATGCGTGTGTGTTTGATGAAAGTGTTTTCTTCTATTAGCAGAAGAAGCAGAACACCGGCAAAGGTGGGAAGAAGAAGAAGCAGGTGCTGAAGTTCACTCTGGACTGCACCCATCCTGTTGAAGATGGCATCATGGACGCGGCTAACTTTGTAAGTCACATTCTGCTGTGGTTAATAGGATCACGTCTTTTTTCTGCTAGCAGTAACCATGTTCTGATCACGGAACAAATGTGACTTGAACCAGGAGCAAATTGGCGACCACAGCAGCTTCCCTGTTTGGAAGTGTGGGATTGTGCTCTTCTGAGAAATCAGCAGCATGTCCGACTGTCTGCAGATTAACATGCAGAGGATGTTGCACAGCAGCTTGACATGAGGGTCACGACACGGATATTACCGTGTGTGTGAGTGGAGAGATCTAAACAGAATGACTTTAATGATGGGAATAATCAGATGCTCTCTAAACATTAAGCTGAAGTTGGTTTTGTAATGAGAAATGGCTCGGGGGACAATTCTGCCTTATTTTTCACTCACACATGCTCAGTCTGCTGTGGTTCAAAAACCACAACATTTAGACTCTTCAAACCTGGACTAGATTGTTCTACGCCACACGCAGAATGTTTAATACCCAGTTTGAGATTTGTGAAACCTTCAATTGGTTTGAGGACGGTCAATAAAAGAGCCATGTTGTTGGTGGTGGTTTTTAAGCATCTTGCACATATTAGTACAGCACAAGCTCAGAAACTACAACATGTAGACTCTTCTAACCTGGATTACGTTAAAGTTAAGGTTAGGAATAGACTGGTAATGGTTGGGATTATGATTAAAATGAATGAAAGTCAGCAGTTTGCATAGAAATACAAGCATGTGTGAGTGTGTTTATGCAGATGTCTATAACATAATTATTGTGGGTTCAGACTGTCAGATTATAAAGTATTATGGCCATTTGTTTTATTTAGCTTTCACAAATCAAATAATGGCTTCACAACCTGAGTTTAAGACATTCTGCTATTGGTCTATAATAATCTAGTCCAGGTTTGAAGAGTTTAAATGTAGTAGTTTTTGCACTAGAGCAGATCAGAGATTCTGATGGTGGTGAACGATGAGGTGGAATTGTCCTTTAGTCGTTTCCTCAGTTTTAATCCAACTTCAGCTCTAGAGGAAGGCTGGGTGATGATCACAAAGCTCAAGGCTGGAAGACGCCACTGAAACACTCAATACGCCAAGACTTTTAAGTCTCATGATCAGCAGATTTGCATTAAAATCAGTCGGTCTCTGTAACACTCATTACTGTCTGATTCTGTTTATTGTGCTTTAGGCCTAAACTGATGCCTGTGTAAGAAGACGGTTTTCAAAGGGGGAAAAAATCCATATATTGAGAAGATGAAAGTTTGATGTCAAAGGCCACTAGAGCCGACGAAACCTTTCAAAATAATTACGCGGGTTTGTAGCCATGTCAGCAGAAAAGACGCACAGCAGTATTTTCAGTAATATGGCAGCACAAATAGCCTTTCTGATCCCTGAAGTTATGAAGCAGTTTGGTTTTTAAGCTGACTGCCACACGTCAACTCTAACTCTCTTCTGTTAAAGCCAACTTGTATGAATGACACTGCACTAATACGACCCCTGTGCGACCGGTTTTCAGGAGCAGTTCCTGCAGGAGCGCATCAAGGTGAACGGGAAAGCTGGCAACCTGGGCGGAGGCGTGGTGTCCATCGAGAGGAGCAAGAGCAAGATCACAGTTTCCTCTGAGGTTCCTTTCTCTAAGAGGTGAGGACCAGTCAGTGTTTAGCTTCATGGTACTGTGGATGAAACTTCACCATAGAAACGGATCACCTCTGCCTGCTGTCTGGGTGAAAGGGCAGCTGGTATCACCACTGTTTACAACCTTTATAAATGTTTCAAAAGATGTGCAAAATTCTTTGCTCTACTACTTTATTAAGCACTTTAAAAACAACAGCTTTGACAAAGTGTTGTCTAGATTGCAAACATTAAGTCTATGGACAGGACAAAAGAAAATGCACAATAAGATCAGTAAAAAACTAAAAAGTCTGAAAGCCAAGGAATGCAAATGTGTTTTAAGAGTTTTACAAGTGGACAGTAAAGGGGATCCTCTGAAGTGTAGGAGCAGACAGTTCCATGATCTGGGAGCAGCAACACTACGAGCTCTATCTCCTCTGAGCTTCAGTCCAGCTGATCAGCCGGCCTGAGGCAATGGAGCAGCTCAGAGAGGGAAGACGGGACAAGACCTTGTAAACGCACAGGCATTCAGGGGTTGAGGTGAGGAGGGGTGGACACTCTCCCTCTCTGCATTTCTAGTTACAAGCCGAGCAGGAGGGGCCTGAGGGACGACTGGCTGATTGAAATATTCATCCATCCATCCATTTTCTTTCACCCTTGTCCCTAATGGGGTCGGGAGTTGCTGGTGCCAATCTCCAGCTGCGTTCCGGGCGAGAGGCGTGGTCACCCTGGACAGGTCGCCATTCTGTCGCAACTGATTGAAATATATTCTGATTAAATAATGTGTATGACTTATGTGGGCTCAGAAGTCATTAATCCCATCATTACGTGGGTTTACGTGAACCAGGTTTTATTCTGAACAGAAGTGCTGACGTAGCAGAGTTGTAAGAGTTCCTTTAAAAAGAAAGAAAACACAGGAGAAGCTGTATTTCCATCTGTCCACAACATAAACACAGCTGCAGCAGCTGTGTTTATGCTGCAGTGTGTGTTCTGTGTCCTCTGGGATCCCAAAATGGACCAGCGCCAGCTTCAAATAATGGTTGAGAGCTTACTTACATTACATGTTGGAGGACTTATTCTGATGTTAGGTGCGTAATGTTGCCGTCTCCAGAATGACCAAGCTCACTGGTCTGTTGGCTCGTTCATTCAGTTGAATTCTTGTGATCATGTTTGTAGCTGAATCTGTCCCATTCACCCAGAAGTCCAATATTTGCCTCAGTCTGCCAGGGTTCCTGTGCTCTTAGAAAATCTGGACTGCCAGCTCTGGATATGGATGGAAAATTCTGGGATTTCAAGAGTTTAGTCCGTATCCCAGAGTCACGTCCATTAATTCATTCACCCATGTGTCTGTCAATCTGTGTATGCTCTCTACAGGCTCTGCATATCAAACCTGGCTGTTGTAGAAAGTCCAGAAACGTGATTTTTGTGTTGATGCTTGAACGTTTTCCTAAAAAACAAGGATGATTTATCTTAGCATTTTGATAATCATCAAAATGCTAAGATAAAGCATTTTGATGCTTTATCTTAGCATCAAAATGCTAAGATAAAGCATTTATCTTAGCATATCATCTGTGTGATTAATAGCACATCAGATGATATGCTATTAATCACACCAGCAGGCCTAACAGGAGCACACATCCACTGCTGATTTTAGACAAGGGGAAAGGATAGAAAGAATGGTCCATTTTCTCTTTTTCCATAGTGGGAATAGCAGGTATTTGGACTAAAAAAATTAAATAACCCTGAGATTATTTAACCCTAGGGTTAAATAACCCTGAAATGAGAAGCTATGACATCCTCCCAGGAGTAAAACTGCAGAAAAAGATCTGACCCCTTTGCTACTAATCTCCCCTGTTAGCAGAAAGTTTCAGGATGGATCAGTGAAGTGTGTGTGAAGGGGCTTCAAACACTAAAGTCTACAGGCAGCCGGACAGAGACAAAGCTCACTGCCAGGTTTCTTATCTGTTATTTTAGTGTATGTTGAGTTCCTGTACTTCTATTAATTTAACTATATTGAAGCTGATTTTACGGGTCTGTTAGATGCTGTATTTGTTGTTAACAAATTGAGGAGGTTGGGGTCTTCAGGGATCATTATGACCAACAGGGGACAGAGTTTCAAACCAGCTTTGCCTGGGCTGATATTAAATATTAAACAGGCTCCATGGTTATCAGAAACCATCAAGATTCCTGGAGAACACTAACATGATGTGTTTTGCTGTTTCCAGTTAAACTGCATTTATGGCATTTAGTATCTTTTCAGATGAATTCATTCCATCCTGGTTGTTTTGTTGAAGGAAGATTATAACTGTTCAAAGCTCAAGTAATTTATCTAGAATAAACAGTAACAGTCATTCATTTTTGTGTTATCTTAAGTTATTTTTGAGTCTTTAAAGCTCAGCATCAGATTGAATGTTGCTAGGAAGTGTAGTTTGCCATATTGAATGTTCTCTTTAAAATGCCTGAAATATGCATGAATTTGGATTATGTGCTGTTCATGTTCATAACTTGTACAAACTGTTCTGTTGAAATGAGCATTTTTAATATTTTTCCCCACTGTTGATTCCTTGAGAGCATCAATAATTCTACATAAAAAAATTAAATGAAGGCATGGCACTCAGTGATAAGTCACTGTAAATGTATTCTGAAGATGCCTGTTTTCAAATGGGTGTTTTATTATTTTAGCAATGGCAAGACATAATTGTCAACCATTTTACCACAATAGAACCACAAAATAAGCAATTTTCTGTCCACATGATTTCCTCTGACGATCACTTGTGACAAACTTTTCACTGGAACAATATTCACTCGGATATGTTGCTCAGTCATAATTCATACAATTGGTGGAAGTATTTGTATTTGAGACCCAATTTGTTATTTTGCAGGTACTTGAAGTATCTGACCAAGAAGTACCTGAAAAAGAACAATCTTCGTGACTGGCTGCGCGTTGTCGCCAACACCAAGGAGAGCTACGAGCTCCGCTACTTCCAGATCAATCAGGATGAAGAGGAGGAGGAAGATGAAGATTAAATTGGCATTTTGTAGGTTTAAATAAATTTTGTTTACAGTACAAAACCTTGTCTGTTTTCAGTCGATAGAATCCATACTGTACCAGGCAGGTCTGGTATTTTGTCAACCCGGTGCATGCTCTTGAAGGTGTTGGGCTCGAATTGAGGAACTATTGCTTCGTTGAGGCGTGGGCTGTGTTGAGGTTTTAAATTTTACTGAATTGCTAACGTTTGCCAGTGACACATGTAATGCACCAGTTTGACACCGTGAAGCTCAACAGAAATGACCTGAGCTGCAAACACAACCATCCTCCACCGCAAAGAGAGACGCGCCAATCCGAATGAGGCTGCTTTTAATTCAGTGTTTGGAAGCGTGGCCAACGGCTTCCTTCACTTCCTCCACTGCCATTGCTGAAACTACGAGCAGACAATTCTTAGACACAGAAAATCAACGTCCTCGTTCACTGCTTCTCTGTCTACTCATTGACCTGGTCAAAAATTGACCTGAGAGACTCCAGAGTCGAGGGGAGAAAGCCCAGGCTGTTGGAAGAGAGAACTTCAATGGCCAGGCTAAAGACTTAAAAGTTTAACCCTCCCCACATCCCCACAAATTATACATTTATAGAAGTTACATACAGAAGCTTTAAGTAAAAAATGTTTATTGTGCTCGCAGGTAAATTATTCATCTTTTTTTTATTGATTTAAACAAAAAAGCAACATGAGCTCATTTTACATGGACTTTATTTAACCATTGCATTGAAAAAAAAACCAAACAATGTAACCAAGAAATCTCATCATAAAAATAGAAAGCAGTACAAACAGAACTCTGCCTGATAAGAACAGATCAGTTCTGGAAGTTCTGGCCTGCTTGTGGACCCGCTTTGAGCGTTGGGACAAACGAAGGCTTGGCATAGACAGGCTCCGCTTATGGAGTGAGTATCCTGGATACAAACACTGAAGGAAGAAGATTAAAGGAATGTAACATCTTGTGGAGTGCACCAGCTCAGAACATCAGCTTCCAACTGTTTGTGATCAGAGGCAGCAGCAGCAGACACAAACTGCCAAACAACCGATTCATCATGGCCTCCATACCCCGAAATGGACGTAGAGAAAAGGCACAGGTATGGAGAATTGGTCTCTGAAACCCCTCAGCAGCTAGAAACTGCTGTAGCACCAGAAAACATGACATTTTCAAACAAACGACACAAGAAGAAAAACGTTAAAGTGGAAAATCAAATGATAAAAGGACTAATGGGGGGGAAGCACGACTGCAAATCCTGAAGAGCTGGGAGAGACGCTCTGCAGATTCATTGTCTGCCTCCTCTCCCACCTCTCTGGTTTTTAGTGTCCCAATTCGCTTGCAGCCAGTCTGCTGGTAGTTGAGATGTTTTCTGCTCGAACTCCTCTGTCCCGCCGGTTACCGGGTCGGGAGCGCCAGCTGGCTGAGGCAGCCGGGTTCCTCCTAGATGGTTCGGGGGTTATACTCAGGCAGCTTCTTCAGCTTCTCCTGTTCCTGCTCAGTGTCTTGCCTGGCGATGACCAAGGAGTGGGAGTAGCCCATGACCACCTGGGGAGACCAACACATTTCAAACATCTGGGACCCGAGGAGCCACCGCTACTACAAGCTGGCTGTTTTGAACAAACTAGAAGTTTCCACTAGACGCTTTTAGTCCTGGAGGTCAAACATCACAACGTTGAATGTACTACAATTCATTTTAGATTTCCCCATTGAAAACTCGTTTAAGATTCATTTCTTTCATTTTACGTGCTCAGCAAATAAAACATGAAAGATTTAAAAAAAATAAATGTCCTGGTATGTTTGTGTTAAAGTTAGTTTCCTAACTTTTTGGGTGGAATGTTTTCCATATTTGCTGGTCAAGATCATGTTTAGTATCTAACCAACAGGAACCAGTATGTGAAAATACATCCACTGATGCATTTGGACACATCATTAATGGTGTTCTTGGGAGTCACTGAGTGAACCAGCTCTTTCATCATACACCCTCTTTCTTCCAGGTGACCCAGTTCCAGTGAAATCAACGTAACCACGTTGATTTCACTGTTCTCTCTTAAGCCACAACCACCTTGAGGCCCTCAGCTGCTTTAGTGGTGCCAAAGCAGGAGAGTCTTCCATCTTGAGAACCGTCTCAGAAAACCTTCACTGGATTTAGCCACAATGAACGACCAAGCAAAGTTTTTTTTTTTATTAAGAAAGTTGCAGGATGTTTTTGGCACATTTTACATAAATCTATAAAACCATGGGTTGTAAAAGAAAACTACTTTTCATTTTATATTTAGGAAGATATCCATTTGTCAGTGAAAAGCGTATTCCAAAAATGGAAGACAACAAAAGGAGACATCAGGTCCATCTGCTGGATGGGCCTAAACCTGCATGTTGTGTTTCCACTGGCACAGCCAGAAAAGCTGGGTCTGTCGTGATTACACTTCATATAGGCATCCAGACTAGACGAAAAGCTGCAACTGTACCTTTCCCAAAGCAGACTTCCTGTTTTCTGTCTTAGCAAGACTCCTGGTCTGGAGGATTTTGTGTTCCAAAACTGGATAAGCAGAGTTATTTATTTCAGATTACCAGTTCCGTCAGTAAACTGGCTCAACATCACTTCAGAAAATAAACGGAGGAAGTTGGTTTATTCTCCTTCAGATTTTTCCTAAAATTATCTAACCAGTTTGGGCAGAAAATCCTCCAAGCTGCATGCCAATTAATTCCTTCTTTTTCAAAAGCCTAAAGGCTTTGACATACTTTATCTGTAGTGCCGAAGTCGGTTCTCATCGACATAGACTCATGATGAAAATTGCTTAATTTTGTTGGGAGAGGCATCCGCCTGCTGAACTCAACACCAGTCCCAGGTTGAACTATTTCAACAGAAGTGCTGTCACTCTGATCAGAGGCTTGTTGCATTTTATACACCAAATGCGCTAAGACAGCAACATCTTCAATTAGTCCACTACCTCTATCTGTTGTCACGGTTTTTGTGAGGTAATGAGGAATAACGTAACGTACATTTGTGCAATTCTTCACCAAGTAACTATAAACACTGGCTAAACAATGCTGGATGAAATTGCAACGTCGTCATGAACAGAGGTAAATGCCTGCAGAAAGGCGCGACTCTGTTATTGTTACCCAATAACAAAACAGGATGCAGGGAGGGAGTGGTGGGATGTTTACTGAAGTGGGCTTTGTGTTCTCCAGTTGGTCTCCGCCAGTTTTTTTGAAAGGTGTGTGTGAATGCGAACGGACCAAAGACCACGTGACTGAGCATCGACTGTTCTTGAACAACATGATTCATCCTAAGTTGAGGGCCTCCAGGTGTGGCGTAGTGTTTTGTGCCGAGTTGCGTTCATGTACCTGCTCGACGTAGACGCCATCCAGAGTTTTGACTTCCTGAGCAGTTGTGGAGGATTTGGGCTTGTTGTCTCCGTATCCCTAAAAGTCACATGGAGAAATTGATCGATTTGATGTTCTCTTGATTTGCAGCAACACACACCATGACCAAAATTACCAGCTCTCCACATGTGGGTGACGGCCCCCAGCTGATTGTGCTCTCATCTGCCGCAATGATGATGCTGCTTTTCCTGTCAAACACACACAACGCAGTTGGTTTATGCACCGCTAAACCCTGACAACCAGGAGCAGGAAGCTCTTGCCGCAGAAGAACCCGCTCACCCGCAGGCCAGGCTCCGGATCTTCCATCCACACAGATCCTGCACAGCTTTGGGGTACATGGTGGATTCTCTGGAGGTGTTGGTCACTCCCCAGAAGAACAGCCCCCCTGCAAAGCAGCAGACGGTCAGCACATGTCATCTATGGCTGGTGTTCTGCTCCGTGTTCTGCTCCTCTCTTACCCATTTCGTTGAGGGCGAAGGAGCACTGGTAGCCAGCGTAGATCTGGGCAGCGCCGCGTCCCGGGAAGTCAAACAGCTTGACGAGTCGGGGAACCATCTCGTCTTTCTGCTCTGTGTGGCCCAGACGGCCGTAGCCTCCGAAACCCCAGCTGAACACCCGCTTCTGGGAGTCCAGCACCAGCTGTCCACACACACACACAAACACACACGCACATAACAGTGTCAAGAGTGTTGAAGCAGTCAGCTGAACCAGCAGCCTGGAGGAGGGGCCCTCTCACCGTGTGGTTGGCTCCACAGGCCACATCCCTCACCACCACATTGGGCACCGGCATGATCTGACCATCCTTGGACTTCTCAATGAAGATAGCAACGCGTCGGGGGATGAGCTCACAGTCGAACTCAATGCGCTGGGCTCGGGCGATAAACTTGCCGTCGCTGTTGTGGCCTGCAGAGACACAGGTCAGTAAGCTTTACCAGCTCACTTCTGGTCCGCTTACAAACCCAAGTCCTGGTTGAGTTGAAGTGAACTCTGGTGTGGTTCAAATGCATATGTGAATGCCAAGCTGCACCAAAAGCAGGAAACAGACTACTGCGCAGGGCATCCTGGGAAAATACAAGAAAAACCAACGTGTGCATCTAGCACTAGCGGGAGAAATGGAACAAATGTTGAAAATGTGTCCTCAACTGAACCGAGTTTACCAGACTATCAGGGGGTGGAAACACCCTGAGAGGATCACAGAACCAAAGGAACATGACCCAGGCCTCACCTAGGTGATGAGCAGAGCATATCTAGGTCATTTCCCTCCTGAAGATGTGAAATATTTGAGGATCAACCTTGACTTTCTATTCTGTTTCCTAAGACCATCCATGCTGGGAGCATCTATAAATAAGCTTCTATAGGCAGGTTGTGTGAGCCTAGAGGCGTAACGATCTGAAACATTGTGACATGTCTAACGTTTTTCTATTTTAAGAGTTAAATGTCCATCATCCTCAGATTACAGAAGCCATCCTCTATCTAGGAAACAATCATTGGCAGAGTAAAACAACCAGAATTAGATTTTTCACAGTCTGAATGTCATTTATTTTAACCTAACAGCAGGAACAGAAACCTTACAAAGGGCAGAAGTATTGGGATTATTGGGAATTCAAATTATATCAAAATTCTGTAGAAAGAGTTAAGACATTCAAAAAGTCTGGAGACGTTTTGATAAAAAACACTTTGTTTTGCTCCCAGACTGTTCATCGTGTCCTACAGACTCACTTCACCAAAGCAGATAATGGAATAGTTTTTACCTAACTGTCCATACTCAGGGCAGCCAAACGAATACAGGTTTCCTTTGCAGTCCACCACCATGCTGAACTCGGCACCGCAGGCTACCTTCACCAGAGGCTGACCATTGTAGGAAATCTGGGGAAAAAAGATTAAACTACTGGGTATGCTGGAATCACTGGAGAACCTGGAAGTCTCAATGATTTGGCATGGATGATCTGGATGGAAGCCACTCTCACCGGTGCCGGGCTGAGGACTGCATCAGTCTGACTGCCTTGGCCGAGCTGACCCAGTTTGTTTTCACCGAAGGAATAAACGGTGCCGTCCTCTGAGGAAACAGCAGCAAATATATAGAGATCCAAACACTCCGATCTGTTTGGAGAAATGGTCCAATCGCTGCTGGACCTGAGAGGACCTGCCCACCTGTAAGTGCCATGGTATGATTACGTCCGCAGGCTGCAGAAACAACCACCTGATCGGCCAGGCCCTCGATCAGCTTCGGAGCCTCCAAACGTTTGGTGTCCCCGTGACCGAGCTGACCTTTGTCATTACGACCTGAGGAGGAAAGAAAGCCGTGGGGGTCAGGAGAGAACTCTGCTGGAGGAGAAGTTCAGACAGTGGGAGTGTCATGGAGCTCACCCCAGCTCCAGAGCTTGCCCTCAGTGGTCATGAGGAGACTGTGAGCAGCACAGGGGCCCGACACCACACAGCTGACCTGGACGTCGTTCAGACACCCGTACCGGTGAGGACCCCACAGGTTCTGGCCCAGGTTACGAAAAGCAGCTGGAAAACACACATAGACCACACAGTTAGGATGCTCAGTAATTACAGACACACACCACCTGTTAACTTTATTCTGTGTCCTTCAAGCAGCTTCTGCAGGTTGCAGCAGTCATGATGAATGCTCCTGACCAAAGACGCTCTGTCTTTGCTGCCATTGTGACAGAACAAGTTTTCTCCCACATGTCCAACATCCACCAGGGAATGATTTGCTCTACAAAATACATAAAATACATATCCAAATATCTGTTGTGATGGGTGAAGTAATATATATTGCAATCTGCTTTTGGCATGACATTTAAAATAGAAAGGGAAAAAAAGCACATACTAATTGAGTGGAATATACTCTACATTGCCATAAGTAGGTTATATACTACCCATCACCCATCACAGTGTTTTTCGAAGCAAAATTTGCGAGGACAATTATGAAAATATAAATAGAGACAGTTTTTTTTAACTTCAACATCAGACCTACATTTTTATTCACAAACAAGTGTATGTTGGTGAAAAAAATATATTCTTGCCCATAATTTGATATTTAGAAGTTGGACATCCAGTAATAAATCCTCAGTCATTATTTGACCCAGACTAATCCATGTTGCAGGACTCCTGACACATAGATAAAAAAAATCAATAAATGAATTGGAAAAAAACCCCTCAAAAACGGTACTAGGAGTATCACGGGTGAAAGGGCAGGGGCTCCAGCCCCCTCCACTCCCTGCAGGTGCCTGTTATGGTATTTTAGGAAAGAAAATTTAGATTTTCTAATTTAGAAAACAAACTAAAATATTTATTTACATTTTTAATATTGTAGAAAATTGGCTTAAGTGGTTAAATAAAAACATCTGGAGAATGTGCCAATTTTTTTAAAATCAAAATAATTGATTAATTATCAAAATAACCGATTACTAAAAAAAAATCATCAACTGCAGCACTAATGTAGACAGGTTGCATGATTTACGACTGTGTTGGTATGACCTTCGACCTTATGTGCGTGTGTGAGGTAGAGTGTGTTTGTGCGCAGTAGATGTGTGTGTCCTAACCTGTCGCCTGCATTTGAGAAGAAGTTATCACTAAGAACCCATCACTCCATCACTGCCTCCGTACCCGATGATGCTATCCACCCAACATGGAGGTAGGTCTGCACCAGCCCACGGGCAGAGGTGCCCCACCCACCACACCTCCCAGGTACACCAGCAACTAGGTTTCTCAAGCCCCCGCCAACAGAACCACACAGCACCAAGGGATTATTCAAATACTCATGCATTGTTATCATTTATCTTTTCTAGGACCACACAGTTATGTCAAATTAAGAAACAAACAGCAAGTTAAACCCACTGGAGTGCGACTCTACGTTCTTTGGAATGCTAACCGGACCCACCACAGTGATATCTGTGATCTGAGCATTTCAACTAGCAAATTACAGTCCCCATCTTTTAAGAATCAAGCTGCAGCAATCAGGATCCACACAAAGCTTCTCTTCTACAGCAAATGTTCAAAAGATGCATCACCATCTGTAGATGATCTTTGTCTCTGCTGCTGCTCCCTGCTGACAACCCCCCACCCACCAACACCCCTAACAAAGCAGATTTATCAGAGAGCGGCAGAGAAGTGCAACATGCAGCCTGCCGGAGGCATCGCACAGCCTGGTGGGAGGGTGGCTTGAGGGGGTGGGTGGCTCACTGCGCAGCATGCATGCATATGAATGGACATTACTGTCACAATCACTTAAAAGAATCCTTCTGGCTGTGACACGCACACTGCCTGCACACACCAAACAAAGACGCCCATGTGGTCATCTCCACTCCTTTCACTCACCGTGGCAGACACAACACAGAACCTGATCAATCCCCTATTGATCCCGTCTGCTTTTACTGGCCGAGATTGGTGTGCTATCCTGATGGGTCAGGACAACCTTCTAAACGCAGATATCAACCCAAAGCCCTAACAAGACTCCAGCGGTCCTCTCAGACCTCATCACAATGTTTGGAGCCGATATGGTATCGAGAGCGTTGAATAGACATTTCTGGCTCTCAATAGTCGGTGAGACTGGAGTCAGGTGTCTTTACTCAATCCACCACCAACATGTTTAATGAATCAAACAGATGGACACACCTCCGATGCCTAAACCCAAGAGGAGAACAAGACGCTTCAGGTAGGAGCCGCTTCTTAGCAAAAAAAACAAAAAACAGGCACATTCCTCTGTGGGGCAGGGTTCTGTCCACACCAACCGCAGCCGAGTGCGACAACCAAACCGAGGAAAATACCAGCTTTGTGTTTCTGACGAGAGGAATCCAGCACAAAAATCTGAAGGTTGTCTACAGAGACTCAGAGGAAATAAATGCTGCAGCGTGGTTTGTAAAGTTAACACTCTACCTTGTTGCTTGGGAACCTCCTTTCTTCCAATCAAATCCCAGTTGGTTGCTCCAAAGATGAGAAGTTGACCTCTGACCTTTGGTAGCTCCAGTTTCTGCAGAAAGCAAACAATATTAAAAAAAAAAAAGCAAAAAAAAAAAAAAAAAAAGCAAACTAGCTCAAAAGACCATGACTTTTGTTGTTTCGTAACAGGAAAGTTAATAATTAAAAGGGACGGGTTGAATTTAGCAGCTTCACTTGAGCAAAGACGTGCAACGCATTTTCTACTGTTGGACGCCATTTAAATTCACAGCCAAGGATTAGATCCTGTCACATGAAAAGGCTCCCAATGACCAAAAAAAATCATCATCAGGTATAGTTAAAGTATTTTCACCAACTGGGCTCTTGCAATACAGTTGTTTGATTATAGGGACTTCATTGCCAGTAACCTTAACATGGTGAACACACAGCATCGAAGCCACATAGAGAAAAGAAACACCAAACAGATAAAAGCAGAGCCAGCGACCAGATTGGGGGGAAAAAAGTTTGAATCCAACCCACTATTTTCTCCTTGACGTCGTCTGCCACAGTGACAGGCTGGAGCCCGGACTTGGCTGCAGGCTTGCCGGGTTTCTTGTTGTTCTCCTGCTCAAAGTCGAACTCGTCGTCACTGCTGAAGTCTCTGTCTTTCCTTTTCCCCGTCGCCCTTTTCCTCTTCATCCCTCCGTTCCCTGATACGTCAGTCACCTTCTTACGGGGCATCTTTTTGCAGTGGGAATGTAGCTGTTGGTAGTTAGAAAGAAGCGAGACCATTCAGACCAAGCAAAGGCTTGGACAGTTCAGAGAAACCGTGGGCGGGGGGGGACATGTCTCTCTGAGCTGCAGAAGACTGGAGCCAAACAGAGAAACTGTGGTTTTTAAAGAACTTGTACAGAAAAGGAAACGACATCAAAAACTGCTCCAGACACGTCTCACATTATAATGAGACGTGTCTCATTATACATTTCAAAATAAGATCAACTTTGAAGCAAGAGAAGATGCATTTCTTCTTGTTCCTAATTAACATTAAAACTTTCACACTTTGGTGCATGTAAAATAAAACTACAAAGACAATATGAGCACTTTGAGGACATATTTTCTAACAGCACACCCCGTTTATTGCTGATCCATCACCTGAAAATGCGTCACTGTTTTATGCATCAAGACAGATTTTGATACAAAGGAAATTCTTCATCTACTGGCACAGTCGTGTTAAACATTGTTACTCGCAAGAGTAACATCTAGAAAAAAAACTTTTCAATTTTGTTTTGGACTAAAAATAAACCAGAAAAGTCTTTTCCTATCAGCATCATTCCTTCAAGTGACTAAGAGACAGAAACTGAAAACACCCAATACAAAATCAAGTTGAGGGATTGCCTACATTCACAACATCCCTTTAGTTAGAAGTATATACAACACTTACTGCTGTGTTTAATATTTATTCCAATCACTACATTTAAAGAAAAGCATGTGAACAGATGATTCAATTAGATCATGTGTATTCTATCTGAATGTTAAAATAATGTTGCCAAATCAACCGTCTTACAAAAGAAACTTCTATGATATTTGCATATTTTGTGCTTCCTTATTGGCTCATAGAGATATGAATCAATACCAGTGCACCTACATCTTATGCGTTCTGTTGTACAGGGCTGTCTGTGACTGACTTGATGTTTTGCAAAGCCAGTCAGAAAACCCCCAATTGGATACTGAGTCTTTCAGTATCCAATTGGTACTGAACGACCCATTGACATGTAATAGTTACACATTAGTTAGTTAATATATCACTATTATATATTAACTAACTAATATCAAACTTAGGAAGAAATTTCTGACTTTCCAAGACAAAATTCTACCTAATGGCTTGTCACATTTTTGGAACAAAACTTTCATCAAATACAACTAAATTATTGAGTCTTTACTCAAGGTTTATATCTATCTATCTATATCCAAATATATGAAGGTGCGATAAAATAATAATCAACCTAAATAATGTTTGTTTAGAAGATCAGCTGACTCTTTTCACTGACTTAAGGAACTCCTGACCTTTCCATTTTTTCTACTCTGGGCACTGTCCGGGCTCCATAGAAACAAGTTTACCGAACGGTATTTAACTGCCGCTGGTTCCCCGTATTATTCCGTATCATTCGGTACCACAATCCCACCAGTTCTCCCTGATGGTTCCCCAAAACAAAGAGGAGCCACAACCCGACAGCAGACCGAACCGTGAGCCGGTCTCCGCTAGCTTCACCAGGCTAAGCTCCGTCGCTCTTTGTTCGGCTGTTTAGCGTGCTAGCTGCCGTAAAGACCCGCGGTACGGCAGGTGAACTTAGACCGTTTCCCGCTCCGCAGACGAGCTCCGGGAAGTTTGTGTGTTTAAACAGACTGTGAATTATCTCAAAGCTGCGAATACTTGGAGCAAAACCGAGTAAAATCTAATTGAATGATTGGGGCTTATTATGCTAACGTCACCTCGCTAGTGTATGCTAACAAACAGTCAAAGAGTCTGATGTTCCGCACGAGCGATACAACACCAACAAACTTTAAAACCTCTCCCAAACTATAAGTGTTTCTATCCCACAATATCTGCTGCCTCCTCGGTGTTCCGTAGTCTGGCTAAGTGGATTGCTAAAACTAAGAAGAAATGATATATACCGGTGATTTCCTGATTCAGCGGCTCTCTGTCCGTCTCCGGTTTGATTGATTTGAACAAAAGAAGCTGCAGTCTGCTTTCACACCACGTGGTTTGCATTTAGCATTCATACAGGAAACCGAGCACTCACCAATACATAAAAACCAGACATGAGAGGGGGGCGGAGGTGACTTTGAGCTACTGCGATGCAGCTCGGAGAACGGCTGAGAGGGAACAACTCAGCCACACTGACACGGAGGAAACAGAAAGTTCCACTTTCACTCAGGAAAAGTTTTTTTTTTTTTTTTTTAAGAAGCAAACACCATGTTTTTGCTCTCCATTTCAGCACGTGAGGCGCCTGATTCTGTCACACAAACAGCCATCTAGTTAAACTTTCAAGTGTGTGTATGATCATCTAAATCTTAATTCCCTTTCACTCAAAACCAAAGTTAACTTTAGAAGATGTAGGGGACGCATTAATTGCCATAAAAAAAAGTCTCAATAATAACTAGATTAACAAAGCCCACATTAGTGTAATATAAAAACAAAAGAAAGACTAAGCCCAAGGGGGAAAAGGTGATATCCTCAGAGGGCCCGTCTGTACACAGGCCATTTAATGCACAGCTCTCTTTAAGAATCTTGGCAAAACAAAAACTAACCAAAATAGTTTAAGAGTCGCTTTCTAAGTATATATTTCCCCAGTTTTTAATGTTAAATGCTCCTTTTATTATGAGAGTTGAGCACTCCCTAAGGAAGGCTGGAACAACCTTCCTGAATCACTCCTCTGATCGGCCGTCTCCAGAGTTCTTCACATTACTGGACGTGTGGCCAAATTCCTGGTTTAAAACTTTTATCATACTCTCAATTCCAAAATTGCCAAACCGATCTTCTCAAAGGAGCCAGACCGGTCACCTCGACCTCGAGCTGGTTGATGTTGGAGCAGTCTTTCTTGGTTTGTGAAAGGATTGTGCCATGGTGGTTTCTGCATTCTCCTAACCAAATTACCTTAATATGCCAATGACATGTTGGCTCGAACAGTTCAAAACTGTGTGATCCAACATAATATCGGAAAGTAGCACACAAACAATGTCCTTACAAAAGATGCAAGCGCAACACAATTTCGCATTTTTAAGGCCTGTCCTTAAAAGCCAGGCCTTGAAAACAACCGACCAGTCTAAACAAACTCTACCAATTTTGCCACTAAAATTGTGACTGAATGCCTTCAGTCACTCTTTGTTTTAAAGCTTCATAATGGTGGTTGTAGCTTCTGCATTTTAGACTTCAAACCACTGTGTTATGGTTAGAAATATTCAGTAAAGTAGAGAAAAACTTTCAAAAGTACTTAAAAAAATTACAACAAAAATACTCCATAACAATTTTCATCATTTTTACATCTGAATTGTGCTCAGATGGGGTATATACCTCACAAATTCAGTTTTCTGAAGCTATATGTGTTGGTGACTCCCCACTCTACCTGCCTCTGTTGTTGTGCCCTCGTGCAAGGCGCTGGTCCTCTGCTGGTGGGGATCCGAGGGCCATGGCGGCGCTGGTGCATGGCAGCCTCTCTTCTGTCCAGTAGCTTACCACTGTTAGTGTGTGCGTGAATGGACGAAAGACTGTTGCGTGAAGTACTCTGGGGTCCTCTGGACTTGATAAAGCAGTATACAAGTTCAAAGCTATTTACCAAATTCTTTTCCAGACACATTCCTTCCAATCAACGCCAAACACTTGTGACGCAGGACAAAATATTCAAGTGCTGTTGAATTCTAAGTGCAAAAAAGAATTTTATTGTGATATTCTTTTTCCATAATAAAAAGTTACCATAATTTGCAAACTAATTTTTCTTGGAATATCATTTTAATGGACACAACAGTGATGAAATGGTCACATTTGCTGGTTAGAACCAGGCAGTAGGTCTGGTTTGAGCCCACCCCGCTGGCCGGTTACTGGACTTTCGTCTCCGCCCTGGAGGCCTCCAATCATGGAGCCCAGGGTCCCGTAGCTTCCCCCATACGGTTCCATCTGAGCGGCCACGCTCAGGTTGAGCCTCTCCGTCCGAGGCATCTTGGGCGTTTGGTTCAGCACTGAAGAGGGAAGGGAAACGGGCGTGGCCGCGTTGTCACTGAGGCTCTGCACCGTGACAGACGACTGCACAGATATACAAGTTTTAGTTACAAAGATACGGTATACAGTAATAAAAACTGAGAGCAATCAGTTATCATATCTGCAATGTCCATTACCAAAAAATATATATATTTTAGGTTTAGTTATACACAGAGGTAAAAGCAGTTTTAAACTCTGCCAAAAATAGTCAGTGGCTCATTGTGCAAACCAAAAGAAATAAAAACATTAATATTTTACTGTACTGTAGGGTTCCTGTATGGATAACGCAGAAAGTAGAAGCACTTCACAATGTGAAACAAATATATATTCTGCCATACAGGGTGGAAAGTAATTAGTTATATTTATATTTATTGATGTTATTACAGTTTTTCTAATTTGACCTCTAGGTTGTTTACAAAACCTGAACTTTTTTTTTTTTCTTGGATTTGTTATGTATAAAGTTACTCTGTTACATTTGAAATCATGTCCATTAATAAGTAAAGATAAAACGTAAGAAGATACCAGAAAAAAAATTGCATTGATCTTTTGGCTGGATTTGTATTAAGATCCCATAGAGTTGCAGACGGACAGCACAGCCCATCAAGGTTTGTGAGAAAACTAAAAGCTCTTGCTGAATTTAAGGCATCAGTTTAACCGATGCATTGCAAACGTTAATGTCTGAACAACAAATGTAAATGTTTTATTTTATCAGGTACTTGTGATCATAATTTGCATTGATGAAAACTGAAAACAGAACATCAGGTGCCTAGTTTGGAGTCGGTTTTTTAAAACTACTAGACAGAAGCAACAAACAGCAGCTGACTTAAAATACTGCAAATTAATCTCCCATTAAAAATACACATAATATGTTGTTTTTATTTCTTTGTGATGAGCAGAACTTTTGCTCATCACAAAGTAACTACAGTTAAATTGTAATGAGGTAGCCTACTTGTTACTTTTAACAGTATTTCAATGGGATTTCCCCCCCCCCATAAATAACTTCGGCATCACTTTGTCTTCCTTTGAACACATCATTGTTTTCTGCACTTTTATCATGTTTTGGTTTCGTTGAATTAAAAACTCACCGTCCTGCGGTGTTTTCCCGGTTTATATTTTAAAGTCTATAAACGATAAGTGATTTATTGTTCGTCCTGTCCCAGCGCAAGCGGCATTTCTCATGTCTGTGGACCACCTGTGTAAAATGTCCCAGTCCATAAATCAAACGCACCAATCCGGCCACAGTTTTTTAGAGAGAGACGCTCGCGCTGTCGTTTAATACCATATTATATTTTGATATGATATTTCCGGCCACAAGCGAATAAACAGCTGTTTGAGGTGTGTTGTTTTGCTTTAATTGAGCAAAATAACATGAAACACAACTAGATATTCTCCTTTTGCTTTTAATTGGGACATTTTGTAACAAGCAGACAGACGTTGAACGATTTGAAGGCTATAAAATAAGGGGGGGAAAGTGCGTTTTATATTCAGATTAACTCTTGTTTTGGTCCGTCTATTGCCAGCACATCTATTCTGACTCGAAGTGCAGCAGTTCTGCATGACTGCTTTGTTGCAGCCGTTCTCCCGGTACCGATACGCAGAACCGGACCATACCGGTGTTCTGACACCGGCTCACTTTCACCTCTGGTTCTACAGTAACTGCTGCAGGATAGAGGGATACAAAACTGTTCAGACTGTCAACTTTGTGCAAAAGAAACTTATTGGTAAACACAAACTAAAGATGCATATTCTTCAATTATGAGTTACAGCGAAAATGCAGAACTTTAACATATTTTAATGTCCGTAAGTAATAAATTAGTGTTTACTGGACACATTTTGTAAACTACTGTGAAAGAAATGGTTGTTGGGAGAACACCACCAGTAAGATCAGATTCGGGTTTTTTTTCCTTTTCAGGCTACCCTGCATGTTGATAACAAATAGTTCTCTTTAAATAAACAATGACAATGAGAACACTTGTAAATAAATAAGAGATGCACATATTGTGAGACAATATCTCAGAGTGCCAACTGAACAATCGGATGACATTAATACTCACGTTCCCTACAGAGGCTTGACTGCCAGCCACCGTCTTCTTCTTTCTGGCCATGTTGGGATTCCAGTTGCAAACCAGACTGTCATTCTGCACGCTGTAGTTTTTATGGCCTACAAGCCAATATGTATTCATTTTGCCTTTTCCCTGACAGGAGAGTGATGAGTGCAAGTGATGAGTACTGGCTAAACAACAGACAGCGCTGAGATCCAGTGTTTACATTAAAGTAACTACACCGATTGGGATTTTTGAGAAACCATGAGAAACAAGATTTCACTTTGTTGACTTTAATTATCACAAAATGAAAGTATTGAGAGAGCCATGTCAGTGCTTGCTGAATGAGAGAAGTAGCATCTAGAATCTAGATGCTGCTAGCATCTAGATTCTAGATGCTAGAATCATACTGTTGTATTGTTTCTTTTGAAAGAAGAAACCTCTTCTTTCAAAAGAAACAATACAACAGTATGATTTGGGTTTGCAGAATTGCGTTTAATCACGCAACAAAACTTGAGCAACAGTGTTTTTTTAACAGATGAGAACAAGAGATTTTTGGTCATTTCTTCTTTGTTAAGATGTTTTTATGGGTAGCTGTGGCTCAGTGGGTGGAGGAGCTGACTTACAAGAGGAAGACCCCACCCATCTTCACCGCACCTATAGTCCATCATTTGAAAATGTACTGAATCTTCATTTAAGTAGAACTAAAGATTCATTTTTTCACTATGTATTATTTTCCAAGCAGACAGAAGAAAACATGAAGCCGTTGAATTTTGCTAAGAAAATTGAAAACGTTGTGAGCTTGATTTGTATCCGTTACCTTAACCTCGATCTCTCCACGTAGCTGCAGCTCATAGGCGTTGTCCTTCATCAAAGCCAAATAGGTTTCTGAACTGGTGTGGATTTTCTGAGCTGGAACAGGAAAACATATGAAATACATTTGGAGCAGCAGTTTTAGCTCGAAGCAGATTCACAGGTCCTTCTCTGCAAAGCTTTTTGTGGTGTGATTGATAAGGGAACTAATTATGTCTTTACAATACACCCGAAAGAACATTGTAAACATTGTAAATTATAGGTATGTGCCTTAGTTACCTTACATATTTTTGGCGTTTTTTGTAGAAAAACGACCTATCTGATCTTCCACATCAGTACAAAATCAGTCAATATCTCTAGCTGTGATGGAATTATAGAAAGAGATTTTGATGAGAAATATCTGGCAGAGTATATTTTTAAAATATTATTTTATTTAAGTATTTACAGTGTTGATTATTTATTGTTGTTTCAGGCATTTGTACAATTTGGAAAAGGAGGTATTAGAAACTATTGGTTAAGAATTCAACGGCTACAAGTAATCAGTGAATAAAAATAAAACTACATGGTATTTGGAGTTGTTATGTACGTTTTTGCTGTAACACCTATGTTGGTTGGTGTTGAAGTTAGCCTCCTGCTCGATCTACAATTAATAATTATTATTTTATTGGATTAACCCATTTAATCCCACCGGCAACAATTGTTGCCAGACATTTTCTCTAACTTCTGGAAGCTCTAGAAGAATTGTTTTTACTTTTAGCAGCTAGTTGAAGTTTTTAAATCAAATAATAGCACGTCTACTCTAAGCAACATGTGACCTCTAGTGTGAAAGGTCACATGACCAGACCTCTTTACTTCCTGCCTGTAACGCTGGAGGTAAATGTGTGTCACAAACCTGTACAAGAGGAAGTCAGCAAAATATTTAAATAAACAAATATAATTAAAATATTTTGAACATATGTTCTTTAAAGTGTCTTTAAAGAACATTCTTTGTTATAATAGGTTATGAATGTCATGATTTTTCTTATTTTTTTATATGTATAAATAGGCCAGATTTGTGCAGTTTAGACTATGCAGATTCCCACCTGCAATTGTTGCAGAGTATAAAACTGCATTTTCACTAACATAACCAGGGCCGTTGTCAGGAATCTTGCCCCCCCCCCCTGCGCAGCTGCTGTTGCAATTTTTTGAGTCTATCAGACCCATCTAAAGCATCACAATTTTAAAGGCCTGCAACTGCCTTGCTTTCTTTGGTTCTAGCACAATATTTACTACTCATGAATTTTACATCCAACAGTCTGCATACAGTGTGCAAGTAGGTTGCTTAAATTTTTTTCTATTAGTTTTAAATTACTGAAATGTTTCTCCCCATGAGCAACAGTGATAGGCAACATGCAAAATACACCTAAAGTAATCCAGACTTCTCAAAAAATGCTATGTAGCTGCATTTTATTCAAGCTGCAGGATATAACTTTAATAAAAAATATGTTTTCTCTGTATTTGTTAAAGCTGGCACCATGTCGTGACAGCTTGCTATGAGAAAGATAATCTGTGAAAACAATCAATCTCCTCCACCTCCTCCCTGAATTACTATTGCTGGCTAAAGTAATGCAACGTTCTGGCCAAAAACAACCAATCAGAACCAGGAGGAGGGTCTTAGTGCTGTCAATCAACCTCATTCACTCACTGCTAAATGTGCTAATGGTGGAGAAACAACTTATCATTTCAGGAAAATCGTTTATCTGCTGTCAATGGTAGCTATGCTAACTAGGCTGAGCATTTACAACAGGCTATGTTAGCTGCAGCATAGGGTTGAGCAGCACCATATGAGATTGTGATTGACAGCACTGAAACTCTCCTGCCACTGATTAGTTGTTTCTAGCACTTTGAGAAAACAAAGGGAATAGATTTTTCACAGATTATCTCTCATACCACACTGCACAACATAATGACATTTATAAAGAAATATGTGAACAATTTTTTTTTTTTAATGTAAAAGTTACATACTGCAGCTTTAATTTCACTAAGTAGAGGACGGGTCAGGAGGGACATGGGCTTGAGCTGCTGCTGACTGACTCATCTGTTGTTAAGTGGTAAGAGGTGCAGGTGCAAGTTAAATATATGAATATCTTGGTAATCTTTTTTCCTTAATTCATTAAATGCTAGTGAAATGGACGCAAACAGTCTGTAGTTACGCTAACTATGCTAAATGGTTGATAATCTCACACAGTCTACCCACCTCTCTTAGAAAAACTGGGTTATAAAATTGACACTCTTGCCTTTTTCTCTCTCTCCCTGTTGGGTTCTGCAGGGATGTGGTCTTCTCTTTTCACAGGATGGCAGGCTGATGGGATCCAGCTGTTACTCATCACC
>CAEGAD010101646.1:0-19737 GCA_903067055.1 Poeciliopsis paucimaculata
ATAGTAGAAGTTATATTCACTTCTCTTTGTCCTATTTTTGCATGTAAATGTGTTGTTACATAAAAAGAGAAGACATACATTTAGCACATTTCAAATATACTTTCATGGTCATTATGTGTAATGTGTAAAATAACAATAAATAAAATTAAAATAATTAGTTTTAGTTTACAAAAATAACAGTTTCTTAAAATAAACAGTTTTGTTTTATATAAATTCAAGATTCCAATCTGAAAACTTCAATGTCAGATTTATGGTTTGTCTTACTGTGAATTTGAATTATCATAATTCAAATTCTTTTCATTTCACAACCTTCTCAAACAAAACAAATAAATTATGTCCAGGTTTTGATTCTAGTAGTTAATACCACTGCCCATAGAGTTATAATTATTTTTGTTTTTAAAGGCATTCCTCTATTTATTGTGGTTTAATTTTCACTGTGATCTTTATGGAAATGATTTGTCTTTAAAAATTTATATTTATATTCTTTATTTGTAAAATATTAATTAAAAACATTTTATTGCACTATTACGGGGGACAGCGCATTTGCATTTTGACAATGCAGCAAAAAGTAAACATGAAGCGCTGTAAGGTAAAGAGTTTCCCTCCTCCAGTCCCCGCTCAGGCTGCAGCGGCAGTGAAAATGCGCATTCGTTTTTCCCACGGCAGAGACAATAAATGACAATCACAAACATATGGCTGGGATTTCAGCTTTAGGACTTTATTCCCAATGCTTCTTCTTCTTTCTTTTAAGGAGGCTCTTTTTTTCCCGTCTCTTTGATAATTGATATCTAATTTCAACAAAGCAAGAACAATTTAAGAGCTCAAATGGGACACTTTCAAAAGAATTATGATTATTTTGATACTACCCTATTTCTTATTTCTCTCGTCACACCACTTCTTCCCCATTCCTCTTAAATTTGAAGAAAAGCATAAAATAAATGTTATGTTATGTTATGTTGTTTGTATATTTGCAGAAACTGTTCCAAAACATTTTTTGTGGGTGGGGAGACACAAAGTTTTATGATAAATTAGCTTTTTACTTTTCCAGTAAAGCTCGCTGCTCACTGTTACAAAAGTCAAGCAGCTTGCACAATAAGATACCTAGTGCAAAGCCATTCTCATCAGCTTCGCTTACGGATGAAAGACCCACTCACAGACACAGCATGTACAGTCAGTCCGATACTGAAAGAGCAACAGGGGTCCCGCTGCCACAGAGGGGGCGGCCCACCATCACAAACACTGAAAAACACTCTGAAGTCAGCATGTGCAATTATTTTCTCTGATTAGCTAATCTAAAAATTAACTCCTACATGTGTTTCAATTTGTATCAGCTCCTTCTTCTCTGCCTCAGTCTCATTAAACCACCCATATGAACCACACTCATGCTAGGTTGTGATTCAACCAAGGCTACTCAGTCAGAGCGCACTCCTCGGAGTGTGTTTACATACGAAAGAATGACTTGTTCCTGTGAGGGCTGAAATTGGTTATCAGCTGTGCTTTACTGTGACTGGACCACTATATAGCTCAACCCATGAGACCCTGTGGGAATTTCTTGAGATAATAGGATAGAGCAAGAGGAAAATCTGTTGCTGATTAGCATCAAATTGGCTTTAATTTTCTCTCTCATGACAGTGAGTGACGCTGAGTCCACATGGGATGTCATTAAATAGCACACAGCTGGGATGGCTTTCATTATCTGGTCCACTGATTTATTTGTACACCAACAGTATTCTTCAAATAAAATTTTTGTAGTTGGACCAGGACAGCTCAACTCAAAGGATTAAACAGTTACCGGTTAAACTGTTAAAAATGCTGGCATTTATTAATAACGTTTTACTAGAAATCAACTTTGAAGCAGTAATTGATTATTAAACACTCAGACTTTTTGATTGCCCCTAAAACAGTGCAGATGCAAGCAGAAGGCAGAGAAAGTAAACAGGGCGTATCTCAACCACCCAGTTGTAAACGTTTCTGTTCTTTACACTTTATAACTATGAGGATGTTTGGTCGCATCTCCAAGGGAAAGAACATAACACAAATTCCCCTTCTGCCTCAAGTAGCCTAAAACCTGACGCTAAGTAGGTTAACATTTTGCTGCATGTCTACATTTAATTTCTTTATTATTGTATTTTTGCAACGACTTCAACATTTGTGGCCTATTTTAATTCCCAATACTTTAGGCTACATAAAAGCAAATATTATATAATATGAAGATCAGACTGCAAATATTCATGTTCATCATTAATTAACACTTGGAAAAGGTTTCAGTCATTCATGATTAGAGACCTGATTCTCCTTCTTGAAATAAGGCTTGACAGGAAAGTTTTACATTTACAGATCAGCAGTTTCACAAGTTGAACCTTTCTACAGAAAAGGCAGCTAGTCCCAGAGAGGTTTTAGATTAAGGACCACCTTTCAGTGTCCACTGCAGGCTTGACAAGGTGCTGAACAGGCAGCTCTAAGAGGTACCAGAAGATCACAGATTACCCAAGCAACTTAATCATAAATAATTTAAAAATCAGGCTTCCTTTTCAAGTTATTAATAATATATCATACACTGCAACTTTATTGATGGAAGTGGCACTTGGATTGTCTGTTTAACAAGACAATGTTAAACAGACATTGTCTTGTTTTTTTATTTTGTCCAGTATATCAATAGGACAAATAAAACAAGACACAACCTTTAAATCTACACAGTAAAAAACATGAAGCATATACACTGGGATTTACTATTTTAGAATAGAATAGAAACCGCCTTTATTGTCCCACAAAGGGCACAATAAAATTTTATTAAAATAATGCATGGTACTCATTTTAAAGGCAAAAACACTGCAGTCTGAATGCATTTCATTTTCTGACATAAGCAGGACAATTGAAAAATGTATTAACTTTGTTTATCACTGCTTGCAGAAGCACTACTGGAAGGCCTCTGCATAATGCTCTGCAGAGAGAAATTAGACAGCTGTACATTTTTCTGTTTGACTCTGACTGCTTCAGTCATCTCTAATAGTAAGGCAGCGATTTATGCCTGAAACAATTTGACGAGTGGTTTTACTTTTCCAACAGCATCAACACAGCAGATGGACTTCACAAAAAGCAGCTTAAGTATATGTACTGAGCTCTGCTACGTTTAATTATTCGCAGTATTATCTTTGCTCTTAGAAACACAACAGTGTGAATGTTCACTACATTTAGTGTTCTGGCTGTAGACAACAATTTGCTTTAGAAAATATAAAATAAAGGGTGATTTAAAAATTTCTCAAATTTGTTAGCTGCTGCTTGCCCAAACACTGGTGGCTGCACTCTTCAAAATGTGCCAGAAAAAGAAATTAGTTTCATCATTTTTTATTTGATTTACGAGTGTTGACTGACTCCTTTGAAGTCTTTCCGACATTTTGTCCAGTATATGTTTGTTTAATTATAATTACTGTCACCAGCTAAAAACATAACTAAATGTTATGTGTTTTCCTTATTTATTTCACTTATTAAAATAACTTCACTGAGACTTAAAGCTTCCTCAAGACACAGACAAAATGTGCAGAAAATAAGATGTATGATGCAGTAAAACCAATTAATGTTTTAAAAATTTTTCCCAAATTTTCATGAGTAATGAATGCGCGCACAATAATCTTAAGTTCCTATGTTCATATCCTTCCTTGCCCATCTGAGTCTTTGCAAGCAAAGGTTCTGCTTACAGAAGTGCAGAGTGTGTTTTGGGCGATGGACCCGCATACTGTGAGAGAGTCTGAAGAGTGTGTAACTTATTGGAATCCAGTGCAGAAGAAAACGACGTGCTGGAGTTGTGCATGCAATGTAATGTGTGGGAAGCTCATGAGTCATAGCCAGACAGTAATAACTGAAGTGTGCTGCATCATGCTAGACAATGTTGATCGATCTGGAGGTTGTTTCTGATCATTTGACAACAGTGACTTCAGATTGAACACTCCAACAAAAAAATTGATCTTTCTCCTCCTTTCCCTCCCTCATGTTTCAAATCAAACATGCTCAAGAATTATAAAATGTCCAAAAGAAGCCCAATTAAAGCAGTAGAATAGTTTTCTTATGAAAATAAACACTGTTTTTTCTTGTTATGTAATTGTGTGTGATCAGCATGGAGTCTAATCAGAAAATCTGTTGAGCAAAGTGCTTTTTTTATTATTTACATATCTGAGTCAGAGTTCCAAAAACAGAGGTGACCAAACCAGAACTAACTTAATGTGTGGGAAATATAAATACCAATTACATAAATGTGTTAGGTATATGAAGAAAGGGAGAAACGACGCAAATAAAACCGTTTTTCTAAAAGTGCAAATCCAGATTGGTGCTGGCCTAATTTGGCTCTTGTTTATCTACCAGAGGGCATCTGACTGTACAGCAACATGCTGGGCTGCAGTTTATTTTACGATGCACACATGTGATTCAGTATTGGCTCAGTAATTATGCGGCTAAATGGTAAAAGCAGGCAATAATTACCTTGGAATTACCTTGTTTGTTTCTTTTGGTTTTAAAAGGCAACAAACAAGGTTAGGCTCCAGCTTACCACACAGTGCAATTGAGCCCAATCTGCTTATTTTTTAACAAATTAAAAAAATATGCACCATGAGTGTCGGAATACAGACTTTAAAGTGCTAAGGATGGAAGTGAACGTATTTATGGTCATGACAGAGGGTGAAACCAACCAGACAATTTCTACTAATACAAATAAATCCAGAGCAAAAACTTGTGTTGGGAATTTAAGAGGTAAAAATCACATCAAATCAAAATTTGCTACTTCTTAAAGTGTCTTTTTAAAATTTCAAACCAAATAATATGTTGCTTTTATTTAACAAAAAAATAAACTTTTTAACATTTTTAAATTAATTCAGAATTTTGTTACGTAATATCAAAAGACTTTCAAGTTGGATCAGCGATTTAAATGCATTCCTTTGATAATGACATTGAGCGTTTTTGCATCTAATCATTACTGATGTTTTCACAACATATGTACTTAAATGGAAGAAGAAACCTATGTGGTTATCATTTTGTGTTACTGTTCTAGAAAATGCATGTGACACACATTGCAACACGTAGATGATTAGCTGTAAGCGTAAATGCAGATTTATTGCATTGTATTGTAGATTTGTATTGACTTCTATTCATTGTAATGGAATAGTGTTTTGTATTTTAACCTGTTTTCTGTGTTAGTCAGGGAATACTTTTACTGGTGATGATTTGACATGTTTCAGCAGAGACACAATGCTATTTTGAACTCAATAAATAACCGCATAGGGGTCACCGACACCCACATGCTACACAGAATGACAGAGCAGGAAGATGAGCGTAAAATAATTTTTACAGTACCTATGCGAGCGGCTCAGAGATGATCTATGTCCACATTCATTCCTGTTGACAGCGATCATTTCCCTTTTTAGCGCACAGCAGAAATCAAACACGTCATTTAAGAAATTCTGGCAGTGGCAGCAGCTCCCCTACTCATACCTGCTCTGTGACTTTTCATATAATGAGTCAGGGAAGGACGGCAACTGAGAGCAAACACCTCCCACCTGATCTTCATCTCAGCAGCGGTAAGTCAGTGACACAGAGAGGCGTTCGAGATGATGGCGCCTTTTGATTTTGGCACTTTGGGCAGCTCTGCTTTGGTCTTTACCTGCGCTAACAGGAATAGTGAAAGAGCAGATGATTCAGAAGTGCCAGTCAGACTTATTCACGATGGTGGGACACCTAATACTCTGAAGATTCCCTGGGGAAAATGAAAATTGTGCTTGAAATCAGGTGAGGGGAAATTTACAAATCGGAAAAAAAGGATGATGGGCTTCCTGAGCACTATTTTCCAGTTGATCATTATGTCCACTTGACAAAAACAGAATAATTGTCAAATTATACAAAAGTGCACAATTGGACTAAAGAGAAAGTTTAAGTCCAGCGATCTTAAAGCTGTTTGGCAGTGAGGCACATGCACACAGACAAACACACAGACATTTTGCAGACAGCTCCTGGGTGAGAGTCTGAGACTGAAAGTATAACACCGTGATGGAGACTATCAAGGTTATTTCAGAGAGGAGGAAGACATTGAAATGTGAAGTGCAGTGTGATTTGGTGACTCTGCATCCTCACTACGCTTCTAGTTTGCAGCCTTGTGTATGTTGGGGGAAAAAAATGGTTGAAGAAACTCAGGGCGAGACAAAGTTAAATTTGTTGCAAGAAAATTGGATAAGAGCGCAGCAGAAGAATGAAGGAAAACAGACAGAAAGAAACAGTAACAAACTGTCGTCCGGCTGATGTCAAACTGTGAAAAGCATGGCGCAGAGGGAAATTCCCTCAACACAAATACACACCGAGATGTGAAGAAAAACAAACAAACATGATGTGTTGGCAAAATGAGAAGCACGCCTGTCTTATCGATGCACAATGCCATCAAGCACAACAAGAATAACTTTGTGTTTGTGTGTGTGCACAAGAAGCTTTAGGAGAATTTGCTCCCACAGCAGAAGAAGAAAAAGAACCCGAAGAAGAAGAAGTCACAGCCCTTTAGATGTCCCTCTCATTAGGAGGCACCACCCTGTCAAAGCATTTCGACAAACACCACAGAGACGCAGTGACATCTGTACTCTCAGCTAAAGAAATAAACTCATACTGATTAAAGCTTTGCGATGACATCAGAGCAAATAAATCTGCACATTAAGCAGTCGTCTTTAGATAGTGAAAGCAAAGTGGTGGTTCTGAAACTATTTCATCTTTGTTCAATTCGTATTTAAGAGTTCTATTCAATTAGGGCCTTTATGACAAAGTTAAAACCCATTTCCTCATTTTATTAGCTTCAAAGCCACCAACCCACTCACCGATACACACAAAATTGATTTGTCAACAAGTAATGCTTTTAGTGGGGGCTTTTGTGGATGTTAGTTTCAGTTTTCACATCTGATTCTTTTTATGAAGACGCTCGCCAATTAACAAACGCTGCCCCCAGAGAAGACGACTGCGCTCGAAGGGCAGAGACATTTGAAAAAATCAATTGGTATCTGCTCAGCTGATCTGGTGCTTTCTATCTCCATGTCACATCACTGCACATAACAGTGAACCACACATATGCTTCGTGGAAAGCTGCCCTGATGTGACTTCAAAAGGCTGACAGATTAAAAACTGACAGCAAAACAAACTGAAAGACCATACAGTAAAAACCACCACAGATACAGTTAGAATGGAGTTCCAACTTACTGTACAGCCTTCTTCTACTGGGAGAGGCAAGTCTTCCTCATGACGATGCTGAGACGACAACAGCTTGTCTGCTTGTCCTACCCTTCTGCAACTATCTTCATCTTTAACTAATGTCTGTAAAAAAATCTTTCCTTTAGAAAATCTCAAGAGCCTCATCGCCTCCTACTCGCGTTACTCAAGCATACTAAGAATATTTTACAGGTTATAAATAATGCACAGAATTAGCAAATGGGTTAAATGCTATTGAGTTTAGACGTCAATACACTTAACATATTCCTATATTTCCACATAGATCCAATAATTGATTGAATAATTGATTGGAGGCAAGAAAAAAAAATAATACTGAAAATGGACAAAGACAGGAAATGTCTGAGCTCTTCATGATCTAGACCTGTAATCGTACCGGTGAAGCAATAAGAGCACTGAAACTCACTGGGAGACACAACACAATATATTTCTCACCCATTCTATCTTTTTTTCTGGGTTGTGGTGACTCAATTGTAGACAGGCATTTTTTTTTTTTTTTTTTTGCTTTTCATAAGGTTAACAAATAGATCTGACAATGATCTCGAAGTAGTTTCATACGAAGCCTATTAGTTAAGCATTCAAGTGCTGCTTCACAACCCTGCTTCTTGTAATGTGGTTTTCTTCTTAAGAGACAAAATTGCTAAAAACCTACTGAGGCAGGACAAATACTGACTTCTCTCCTGCTAACATAGAGACAACTGGCCATTTGGCACACATAATTACCAGCTTGCATTCAGGAATGTGACAATTACAGATTTTCTCTTTGCAAAAAGGAGACAAGGTGTGCGAGGAGAGGTGTACGGAAAGCCTCTGTGGTTGTCTCTCTTCTTCCTCTAGAGGTTTCCTGTGTGCTGCTGCCTGCATGTTTGCCAGTGTGTGTTTACCTGTCCTGTCGACCACCACAGTGACATTTAAAACAAATACGGTACCTTGATTGACACAGATCCTAAACTTCAAAGCACATCCATGTTGGTTACTGAAAATATGACACTTCTGAACTTCAGAGACAGCTTGTGACTCATGTGGCTAAAAGAAACAGAGGCTTCTGCTGTTTCTGTACACAGCATACAAGAGCATGCACACCTCATGAATTAATTTTAACTTATTACAGTACAGTCACAAACTTCCAAGACATTTAATGGATTTTATGTAAAGTATGATGTACAATATTGTTTTAAAGTTAAAGTACAATGACCCATGGTTTTCCAAAGTATGGTGTGTATTCAGACCCCTTTTCCCTGATGCCCCTTAATAAAAACTAGTGCAACAAATTGCTCAAAGGTGGACTCGGTAAACAAAAAAGCAGCACAAAACACTAACGAACACATCATACAATTTAAAGAGTCCCAAGCCATGAATATTTCAAACATCAATGTTCAATCCATAAGGAATACCTAAACTGACAGACCAGCTACTCTGAGCTTTAACCAAAGAAGCAGCCAAAAGGCCAATATCGACTTTGGAGGAGTTGTAGAGATCAGCTTAGGTAAGGAAGACTGCCTGCATGAATATTGCAGCTATAGAAGAAAGAAGGTTTACAACAAGCAATGTGAAAGTCACAGCAAACTTGTGTAAGACTGTGCTACGATTAGACAAAAGTAGTTTTTTTTCTACCTACATGCAAAATAAAATATGGTGAAACACGGTGATGGAAGCCTTATGTTTAGGAATACTATTCGTCAGCAGGGACAGGAATACTGATCAGAATTATCGGGGAGATAAATGTTAAGTAACTTTGAAAATATTAAATAAAGACTGAGGCAGATGTTCACCTTACAGCAGGACAGCAACTCTAAACACGGAGCCTGAGCTAAGATAGTGTGGTTCATCTCAAACAATATCCATATATCTATGAGAATGGCCCAATTAAAGTTCAATTGAGAGTTCGTGGCAAAATTCGAAAATGGAGGTTCACAGATGGTATTCATACAGCCGGACAAAGCATGAGCTGTTTGCAAAGAAAAATTTGCAAACATTTTCTTGTCTGATTGTGTAAAGAGCAGAAAAGATACTTACTCTTTTCTGCTCTTAAGTGTAAAAAGCATTGAAAACCAGATATATATTTTAATTATGCACGTCTTTGTGATTATTTATAAACTAAAATTCCATTAAAATGTAAATGCTTTCTATATAAATGTGACAAAATGTGAAAGAAATGACACCAATACTTTAGCAAAACTGTAATCCGAATTTTAAACAGACATCATTTTTGTCTTGAATATTTTTTAATTAAATGTAAATGAATGGCAGTATCAAGTTTGGTCAGGAAATGAAATAATTCAAAACTCACCAGAATAACAATATCCCCCTGCCTCTAACTGTATCAATTCTCACCAACCATTTTAAGCACTTCACTTTTATACAAATCAAAGTTAGAATATGACACACTGGCTGCATCACTTTGGACTTCCCTATCAGGTCAAGCAGAACTGCTTCATCTGAGTCAGTTACCATGTGTGTGACTCACATTCTGTGAAAAAAGCAGCCGAGCAACTGAGCTAATGCTTTTCCTATAGGTATGAACAGTGTAAGTGCCATCACACACTTTGTGCATCTGCTGCTGTGGAAGTGAGACGAGTGTTTGTGAGAAAGGTTAGCTCAGTTAGAGGAGCTGGCCCTCCGCCTCCTCCCTGTGGCCCCGGCGCTGGTTTCCGTGTGCCGAGGGATCGGTGCCGGAATGCAGTAACGGTCACAGAGGGACCCACGCTCTCACCGCATTGTGAATCAAAAACCCAAACTCTGCTTCATTAGGCTCCTGTCATTGCAGAGACTCTCACACCACTCTATAAATACCCCCGTCTCCCCCCTCCAAATTTGTTTTCCCTCTTTTTTTCTCTCTTTTACTTACACATGAAAATGCTCAGGGACCGTTCCAGGCCTCTGATGTGGCTCTTTATTTTGTACGTTGGTGCAACAAACCACACAATAGAGGCTCCTTTTGAATATTAAAACATTCTCTTACAGGGTACAAAGGTTCTGGAGTTTTTTTTAAGAGAGTTACAAGCTAAGTAAAACTTCTCTTTGAGCTTAACAGCTAAGAAATGTGGGATTCTTTTTTTTTTTTTTCTTTTCTTTTCTTTTCTGGTTCAGTTGAAGCTTTAGGTTTGTCAGTAAAGATCTGATTTGAGGCCGGGACAAATATGTCTGGTATCCCGCTGGCTTTGTCTATTTTAAATTTGGCCAACAAGAGGTGTTTTAAGGGATGAAGGGCTTATAAAACAAAAATGTTTACTGCATCAAAGGCCAAATATTCTGCAATTACATCGAAAGTGTCAGTGAAACCAGCATGGACAAGCAGAGGGTCAGAAAATACAAACAAACATTAAACTGTAACTATAAATGTCATAGCTTCAGCAAAAAGACAGAATCACTACACAATAATTTGATCAAACTGCTATATATTTACTTTCTCTATTTGACAGCCCACCATCAATACACTCCAGTTATTATACAGAAGTGGCGCCATCCACTGGTTCACATAGACATCACAACCCTGCCATAAGATGATACACCACAATTTTCTGAGAAGCAACATGTGACCTCTAGGGGTTTAAAACATAGAAAAGATGTGTCACTGTGCTTTTTTTTTTTTTTTCTCAGATACCATCATGCCCAGATTTCTGCTTTTTTTCTGATTGTCTTCCAGTTCCCTTATGTCTCTTTCTCTGCCCTTAAACAGACCAATAAATTCATGCAGAAGAAAAAAAAAAAAACAGGAAGAATGCACACTATCAAACTAGTGTTTTTGTGGTTACAAAGATCTCCTTCAAATGATAAATAGTACGGAATATTATTTACCCACATCTGTATATTAGTTGAAGCTTCAAGTACATCTGGGAGCGAATGTGTGTGATGCGCAAATTGATGGCTTGAAAAGTAAAACAAAATAAACAAAAAAAAAGTAGTTATAATGACCAAGAAAGATGCAAAGACAACAGAGCTGCAAAAATGTGCACATGCATGCCGTTACTGACCTCGCCCATGTTGGACGGAGAAGTGATGGTGAGAAGAAAGAGAGACAGAAAGAACAAGTGTAAAACCTCAATCAGTGAAATAATGTAGGTTAAAAGAAAAGAAAATCTTTTAAAAAGCAAAGTTGGGGAGTTTAAGAGAATCTTTGATGTGTATCAGAGGAGGAAAGCAGCCCAGCGACTGGGGACGACAGTAATTTTAAGTCAAAGCAGAAGGCTGGCTGAAATGCTGCCTTACTGGCTGGCTGGCTGACTGCCTGGCTGACTGACTGTGGTCTTTGATGGTGGTGCCTGTTTGAAGTGGTTTTCGGGGGATGGGAGCAGCGTGTGGTGTCAGTGGGACAGGGGAGGTGCTCGTGGAGTAAAGCGGGGAGGGGGGTGGAGGTGGTGCATGATGGCGACTGTACAAGGCCGAGGGAGTCCAGGCTGGGAGGAGCAGTGGACGGATAGATGGAAAGAGAAGAGAAGAATAGGAGAGGTGAAGGATAAAAATAGAATATCAAGAGCAGAGATAAAGAAGAGGAAGACACAACACAGTCAGAAAAGGAAAACAGTCTAAATTTGGACTCAAACAAAGGAAATGAGGCGATAGCCAGAAAATCTGTGAGACGAGCCAGAGGAAAACCTGACAGTCAGAGAAGTCAAGAGCGTAAACCTGCCAGATCTCTCTGAGGCTTGAACACGTTCACACCTATTATTTGTAACTTATAGATGACGTTACCTCTCTCTGAAATGCTGCCAGGCTGCCTCACAACCTACTTCAACCTCCGCCCTTGCTGTAATGTTGGACACATTCACTGTATGAACATAACAGAACCCTCCACAGATTATGAGGATCAGCGCACATCTTGCTTGAATTTCATCTTCTCTTGTCTCTCCCATTTTGAAGAGCGACTAAAAGAAATGGATCTCTGTCATGCCATGTTTGTATCTCACAAAAAACAGAAAATCATGAACTACAAATTAAAAAGTCCTTGACAGTTTGATCAACTTTTAAAAAGTAGGTAGGGGTATGCCCTGCAAATGAATACATCTCCTTAAATGAAAGAAGGTTTCAGTGGTTCTCTTTTTTGCCTTCATCCTCATTATTCATGGTTGTAACATCAACTTGGGTCTACATTTAGGCTTGTTTTTTTATAGTTTTAGTTGTTTTCAAACTCTTAATTATTGCTCTGATTGTAAAAATGTGACAGCATAGGAAAAAATGTTCTTCCATCTATTTTCTTGGATGAAAAAGCTCAGAAGAGGTTGTTAGACCGACCGACAATTATAACAACAGCTAGTTTGTTATTTATTCCTTAACATCGGGATTTTGTCTCCCCTATACCAGTGCTATTAAACTAAAGTCCTGAGTTTTCTAATATTAAGCAATAGCAAGATTGGAAATAGTTGTATCTCCCTTACCATAATTTCTTTCTTTTTTTTTTCATTTTATTGTTGTGACATTTTGGGTGGCAAAATACAAGTGCTTACTTATCCAACCTATATTATGCAGTTAAAACTTTCATTATTGTTTTGGATGACTTTATGGGCCAGAAAAAAGTATGCAAACTTTTTTATAAAGCACCTCACATATCAAAACACAAATTGCTTTATGATAAAAACAAGCATAATAAATTAGCAGCCATATTACAGGATACTAATTAATTTATCCTTGTTTTATCATCTTTCCCATTTTGAACAATGACTCTGTCATCTCATATTTATATTTTTTTTTAAAAACAAACATTGTTAATTATTAATTTGAATTTGAATAAATTCAAAATTTATTTTAAAAGAATTTCTAGGTTCACCATCCGTCGTATCATGATATAATTTTAAACAAATATTTCTTAAGGTGAGATTTTATTTGCTTATTCACTAAATGTGAAAAAAAAAAACTATAATGGGGTTTTCTAGCTGTGAGTTTTGGAGATTTTTTTTTAAAAATTCTCTTCATCAAATGTAATGCTAAAATAATCATAACTGTGCTTGTTACAAATCAATTTTCAATTTTATCTTTATTTATACAGGAACATCTCTTGAGACTCATTTCATTTACAAGAGAAACCTGCTACATACATCACAACAAATTTAAAAAGCTTAATTATTAATTGGACAGTAGATGTGAAGAAGTGTAGGCAGAATGCTATTTTCTTTTCACAATTTCCTGGCTTACGAGGATCAACACACATCTGTCATTCTTAAACATGTTGGCATTTGAAAGAGTGGCTCGCATCATATTTAAACTGCTGGAAATTACAAAGTACAAAATAAGAGCTCCTAGAGGCTGTGATTAACTTCAACATTTTGTTTCAATATTATTCAGCATGAGGTTATGCTTTTGTGATAAACAATACAGTTATTTTAATGCTCGAGACACAAAAAAATGCAACAAAAAGTTGTAAAGGAAAACAAAACAAGCTAAATTTGTACAACCTTTCTTCTCTTTTTCATTTATTAATGGTTGGCTTTTCAAGTTAAAACTCCTCCTCTGTTCTGTAATTTTGCAATACATAAACCTGTCATGTACCATGAGAAATTCTTGACAGCAGATGCAATAAGTCTATCTCTAAGATTGCTGCAAAGTGATAAATGTCGGAGTGGACCAGCAAATGCAGCCTTGCTTCCTTTTTAGCGAAAAATGTTTCCGATGTTTGAATCCTGTTCTTTATCGCACCTGAGTCACTGATTGGTTTTCTTGATCTCTTGATGCTCTATAAGAAGTCAGAGATGAGTGACCAGGAGTTTTTTTTTTTTTAAAGAAATTATTTTATCTAAATGCTTATTTAAAAAAAGAACAGACAAAAAAGTCATATTTTCTCATAGTTTGGATTTCAATTTAAAGTATCTTTATCGTATATCATATTACCTCAAAGGCTGAGTTTGCTGAAGTCAGACAGTCACAAAACTTAATGTTGCTCTTTAAAGAAGTGCAGGGCGAGAAAAAAAGAGTTTACCTGATAGATTAAAATGTTACAGGTGGACCAGAAGAAAAGAAAGATGTTCTCTAAGAAGGAATGTGTTTACTCCCCAAGGAGCAGCAAAGTGTATATACATTATCTGTGTGCGTGGGTGTGTGTGTGTGTGAGGGTAGGATGTGGGAGTGGCGGTGTAATCTGGAGGTCAGATAAAGGTGGTACCAGGTGATCACAGGTACAGGGAATAGAAGGGAGGAGGGAGCCGCTGCCTAACTTGCAACGCCCTGCACATTTATTGGCACCTCTGCTGAAACTGGAAATAGATTTCAAGTAAATTAATCTTTCACTGGAGTAGCATTTTTTTCACACTGAAACATTTTAGTTTGATTAAGCAAATATATACAATAAAATATCTCTCCATGTGGGAATTACTGGCACTAAAAGCAATTCAATAAATCAAGAAGTAACTAATTATTTTTAGATTAATTTTAATAATGATCATATTTTTGAGAAAGTTTTAATTAGTAAACAATGGCTTCCTGTATTTCCCAGGATTTAAATGTGATTTTAAAAAGTGCCTTATTTAAGATAGTCACTCTTTAAATTAGTAATGATAGGAGAAAATTATATCTAAGTAAGGCAGATGTGTGTTGATCTTCATAGGTCAGGGAGTGTCCCCTAATCCTGACCCATATCTACAATAAAAACAATAAATAAAAGTTTTAAAATAGCAGAAACTATGAAACACAAGTCAAGATGAGAAGTCACAAAAATTACTCCAAAGATGGAAACCAGCAACAAAAAATGGCCTCTTGGGGCGAACAAGTCTAAACACCAACCCTATCTATCTATATCTATAGCCTTTATTGTCCTACTATCACAAACGTAAACCTTTGGAGTTTTCTAAATACAACTGAGAGTTTAACTGTGCCCTTTAACAAACTCTCTGGATTAGTTTTACATGAGGAAAAGTGTAAACATGTGGAAATGAAGCTAATGCATATTTTTAATTATATGGTGGTCCATTGTGTGCAGAGTTCCTTTTCAAAAGAAGAAGTCAGGAGTGTTTACACAAAAATCTGGTGGCGATCACTTGGTCTTTCAAAAAATTCATAATCCAAGGAATGTGGGCAAGTTAACTCAAATATTGCTCATCGTTTTTTGTCATGTTTAATCCTCTGACCTAAAAAAAAAACACTTTGAACTATTCCAGGTGAAGATTAAGTGCTATCTCATTGGAAAACATGGTTGTGGAGAACAATATAATAATTGTGTTTATTTAGTGAAAACATATATTTATCCAAATATATTTAGAACAGATTTTTTTACTCCGGATAAATTTTCTAAATTTAAAGATTGGATTTTTCTGTTTGGAAACAGTTCCCTGGAATAAAATTTATTTGAAGTAATTTTTCACAAAGTTCACGGGGTGCCAATCCTTATGGAAACGCTGCTACTTACATTTTTACTGTTTATCTTCTGGGATGATAAATGCAAAATAAATAAATAAAAAAATCATGAGTTAAAATTGGCAGATATTAATTAAACTAAGTGACTTTACAGCATGTTTCACACTGAAAAATATAACATTTAGGATCAGATATTTTATCAACAAACATTTTGCAATAATATTGATTGCAATAATAAAAATAATTACAAATTCAATATATTTAAAACATATTCCTGAATCAACAGTATCAATGAGCTTGTCTAGAAGCATGTTTTTGGACTGTTTAAAATCATTTTGAAGCATCCTTAGCAAGAGTGTAGTGTGTCTTTAAAACATTTGAGGAAATTTAACACACTGATTACAAAAGAAGTGGCAAACTTAAAAATGCATCTACAGAAGATATAAAGTGTCTGACAGTTAAGACTTAAGAAACAAGATAAAATCCAGAAAGTCAAGACCTGAGAGATGCATCATCTTTCAGTTGAAGCTCTGCTGTTTAAAAGTTTTCAGTCTTTTTTCTGGTAATCATTTGGGCAGAAAATGAAAGTTTATAAACTCTTTTGCCGTTTTCAAGAAAAAGGAACTGACTGTGTCAGGCTGCCAGAATATGAGGAGCCTGTTGACGTAATGCACTTTGAATGGCCTTCTTGCCGAAATGTGCCTTTCAAATAAAGTTGGTAATGGTAACGACGATGATGATAAACCAGAAATACAGAATGATCCAGAAAGAAATTCTCAAGTTCTGATTATCTAAAAATACCATGGTTTCACAGTACCACAATTTAAAACAAAACGTCATGTGGGGCATTTATTTATAGCTATTTTAATTTTAACATATAGACCTAAGTAACAAATTAATATAAACCACCACTCTTTACAGAGCAACACAAATATAAAAAGCTGATGGTTAGTTAGTTTGAGTCTCTACTCTGGTTGCCAACATGCAGTCAGTGATGGGTGTCAATGCATAAGCTTTAATACCTTTAAAGCTTATGCATTTTAAAATTTCTGAACTTTTTCTGTTCATAAATATTTCTCAATGCTCAAATATATCTTGCCTGTAAGCAAGGGACCAGTTTTTTTCACAGAGTGCATTCTGTGGGTCACTCCTTGCTACATCACTTTATGCTCCAGAGAAAACTCCAGTGATTCTGTCACTTTAGGTTCATATTTCAACCAGATTAAAAGGTTTTAATACTTCACTGAGATGTAGATCATTGTTAGATATCTTATCGCACAAACAAGTCAACATAAATTGATAATTTTTTCCACAAAAGTGGTTACTTCCTTATGTACATCTATACAAACCACATGGACGTCTCTAACCAGCCCATTCATGCAACTTCTAGTTTGGCGGATCAGCTTTGAATCACTCAAGGAAATGCTGCTACCACGACAGTCTCTTTGGGGTGATAATGCAATGGTTTGTAGTCTGTCTACTCGTAGGAGGAGAAGAAGAAGAACGTTTTCCACACTGATGTGCAAAGAGACTCTCGAGGACTGTAGTGGGTGGGTGGAGATGAAGTAATTTATGTCAAACAGGCTTTGCAGATGACAAGGAGGTATGAAACAGACTTTAGAAGCAAAGTTTGATGGATGGCTTAAGTCTTTTCCACTGTACAGAATAATATTATTTAACTGACACCATTTAGCCACATTGTTAAAATCAGAAAAAAACTTAATGACTAATTATTCAATGCCAGTGCTGGGAAACTGTGTACTCTTTTTAATTTGGATGTTTTTTGACATTTGCCACACACTATTACACTATTGCGCTTGCATTAAGCTCTCATATGTCGAAAGCTTGATAACAATTGAAACTGTTCCCAGTTGGATCATGTGCTCAACCACAAAAGATTTTCATGGATGATTAGGTTGGTCAAAAAAAAACAAAAAAACAATAATACAATTTTATCAGATGATGCTGTCTTGTCATCATTCAGAATGCAAAATTCATACTTTTGTCAGCCTGCAAATGCATCACCAAGCATGCATCTAATGCACTTTGTTTAAAATCAGACGTGATATATGATGCATAAATGAAGATGATGGTTCAATACGGACAATTTAAAGCGACCGATTACTCTTATTTTTTGACTGTAGAAGGAAGCCTGAGTACCCTGAGAGAATCCACACAACATGAACAAGGAGAACATGCACACTCCATGCAAAAGGACCTTGGCCAGGATTGGAACAAGGAACATTTTTGTTATAAGGGAAAAGTGGTGATAACTTTTTGTCAATCAAAATAAAGTTTGCACAGTTTGGATGATTTCTATAACTTAGAAAGAAAATCAGATCCAGATGAAAACTGAAATTCTCTCATTTTGTCTGACATTCTCATCTCCAGACCTCCAAAGTATGAATTTAATTGAGAATATATGGGATGTCCCTAAATATGCTTAATGATAGGAGCTAAATGATCCAGTGATGGAGAACATTCTGCATGTATTTTGAAAGTAAGTGTAATGTAAATCTACACAGTTTTCTACTTCATGTATGTAAATACACTTAAAAGGTAGCTACAACTATTCTACATTTAAGTGTGCTTCCTCTTCAGTACAGTGATTATCTAAATATGGTTATTTAGACAGAGGGCCACAGTTTGTGCCAATAGTGGGAATTTATATGTGCAAGAAAATTCACGTTAACTCAGAGACAGAGACAGTAATAGAAAGAGTGACAATAAGAGGATGCAAATCAAGTGAACTATATAGTGTTAAACTGCTGATGCCACTTGGACTTCCCCATGTCAAGTGTGATGTTTTCTTGCCTTTCAGAGGTGATTGAGGCAGAACCTAAAAGCTGCCACCGCTGCTAATGCACAACACATATCAAACTTCCTCATTCAACCTGCAACCCTGCTAAATCTACTCCCTTCATGGGCAGAAAGCGGCTCCTTCTCAGCCAGCTGAACGGGATCTACAGGCTGCCTGCCAGGCTGCTCTTTCCCTGTCTGCTTCCCAACCTCTTCTCTCTCACTCACTCTCCCTTTCTCTGCCACCCATCTGGCCCTTGTAATACATGACAGCTGATGCTGGGTTTCCAAATTTAATTTGAGGTGTGATAAAACTGCACATATCTATAAACTGAATGCAGCAAGCTTTCTTGTGTGGACGGTTTTAAACTCAAACACGTGCAGCATATCAAACGCACAACCATGGTCTGTCGGCAATAAAGGAAGATCCACAAATAGATTTTACACCGAGCGGTACTGCCAAAGCAATGACGAAGACCTTAATAATACGGCTGCAAACGGAAAAAGTGAAAGATAAAGAAGGATTAGTCTGTATAATCAGACTCTGCATGTTTCAAGCTACTTCTATCAGGTAAAAAATTGTTGATGGGAAAACAGAAGTTTCCTACTAACAGAAAGACTTATTTTTAAAAAATACAGAAGGTGTTAAATGTGTGACAAGAACATCGCCAACAACCTTTAAACACGCATACATGCGCGTGTCAAGAGCTCTGTGGCTTAAGCATGTTATCTTGCAGTTAAAAGGTGAGATTCTTAGATATAAGAGCAACATTCAAGTTTCTGTTCAGCTTCTGTGACTACTATTGTTTTGATGGCTTTCATTGCATGTCAGTGCAGTCTGATCTTAAAACCACAACTTCATTGTGATTGTATGTAACAGATCATCGGAGTGTAGCAAATATTTGTGCATTGGGAGAAAAATTTGATTGTCTTCATTTTTAACAAATGAAAACATCAAAAGCTGCACTGTATTTATGCTCATACCTCTTTACTGTAAGGCACCTCAATAAATCCGTTGTAGTGCAGCAACGTCAAAAGCCACGGCTATCAACATCTGGCAGTGCAGCAACATACAAGTGGCACCAGAGAATAATTTTTATTATTCCACGCTGATTTCATATTGACATAGCTATTACTGTTTGTTACTTGTCAACAATGCTAGTTCTACCTCAGGTGTATACTAGTTTATTATTTCCAAATTAATCATTTAATCATTTTGTTTGATTAAGCATTTATTTAGTATCTATTTTTGCACATTGACCCATATGTTTATTTAGTTGACAGTTTTTCATAGCTGTGTTGACCTCTTTTTAAAGGTTAAAGGATACACTTAAAATAAAAGTATTTAATTTCAGCCATTTTTCTCTTGGCTGAAATTAAAGAGAAAATTTCAGCCAAGAGTCTTATATATACATA
>CAEGAD010101647.1:0-10310 GCA_903067055.1 Poeciliopsis paucimaculata
TCCCCTCCTGGTTGCTGAGGTCATTGAAAATCCCGTCATCTTTACACACAGAACAATGTTGGAGATCTGGACCAAAATACAAAACAAAAACTTTTAATTTTGAGTCAAACAATGAACCCTTCACTTTAATACGCTGATGAATCTAAACAGCCTTTTCTTAGATTAATCTAAAATTAAAATTTTTATGTGTGAAAATCAGTCAAAACATATTATGGGCATTCTCCATATTAATAGAAATTATTTTGGTAATTCTAAGCTCAGGTCAGATTTATTTTCAGAGCATATGGAAAAAAATGTGCTTATGTTTTTCTAAGTTTGAATATTAATTCAACAAGACTGGTTCTTCTGACCAGAATGAACCAGATGTCATTCAAAACATATTGTGGACATCTAGGTGAGCAAACAAAATGGCAATATCTTAACCTGGTGGCTCCCAGACAAGTATTCCACACAGCAGCTGTTCCAGTTACTTTACAGTCTAACACATAGCTCTACCAACTTGGTGTGCTGAGTTTATATATCATTCCTCCATGACACAGACATGACAAACAACCATGCACACACACACTCACATCTTGGGAGAATTTAGGGACCAGTTTACCTAACAGTCATATTTTTGGACTGTTAGAGGAAGCTGGAGAACCCGGAGAGAACCCACCATGCACAGGGAGAACATGCTAACTCCATGTAGAAAGAACCCAGGCCGGGAATCGAACCCAAGACCTTCTCGCTGCAAGCAACAGTGCTACACTACTGTGTTAAAGTTGACTAATTTTCCTTTCCAATGATACCCATTTGAGTGTGCTGAAGCAAATAAAACACTTAAAATTTCCCAATTGTTTTTATAATTTTTCTCAAAAGCCTGATTAAAATGCATTATTTATGCTAATTCGAACACTCCTTGTGGTAACGTGCCATGACGTCACAAACAAATGACCAAATGAGTCAACACTAATATCATATTCAACACTAAATCAAAGACATACTCGGGTTAATTTTTAAATCATAAAAGTATAAAAACCTCCAATCAGATCGTCAAATAGCGAATAAATTATGAAAAATAAACCCCACAAAATGGGTATCAAAATAAAGATTAGTTTGTGAGCTTTAATATTATATTGGTTCCAAACCTGCAGAATCAACACGAATGGACCACACCCCTTCTATCTTTCTGTAAACTAAATGTAGCTACATAGCGAAGCTAGCAAAAAATAAATGATTTTTTATCTGCTGCAGCAGCCTAACTGACATTTAGCAAGGAAGTTTCAATACAATGCATAAAAAACAAACATTTTGGAGCAAGTCAAAAATTCTCTAAAATATGGTTTCATTTAAAAAAAGGAAAAAGTCCCATTTCCTCCCAGCAATATCCAAGAAACTATTGCGGATCGCCTAAAATGGATGCTTTTCTGTTATGCAGCAGCCTGAATTACCTGTGGTAAAGAACTTCTCCATTGACCCATTTATACCGATTTTTCCGAAACCCTTAATAATTGCACGCTTTGGACCGCAAAGTTGATGAGTTGTGTATGTTTAGGACTTAAAACAGTCTCTACTATTTACCAGACACAAAAAAACATCAACTTATTACTAAAAATGGCTGGGTGGTTTTTATTAATTGCTTTAAGAGTTAATAGAAACTCCAAGTGAAGCACAACAAAAATGTGCAAAATGGAAAATATCTACAATGTGTTCTTTTTAATAAAATATTTTGCTGATCCAGGGAAACACGGATCTATTCCGATTCTGAGGACAAGAAAAGTCAAAGATCCAGAGAAAAAAAATCTCTAGAGACTGTGTGGCTCCACACAGCCACATCTTTTACTAATTTCAGATACATAAAAGCAAAGTGTTCAATCCCATTTCATGATAGAACGGCCTGCCATAGTAAACTGACGCATTTTATCGTTCTGGAAATCTCCAGAACCTCGATGGCCAACCAGTCCTATATTTCAGTCGTATTCATCTATTTATTTCATTTTGTAAAACATTCATCCTCATCAGTAAAACGTGAAGGTGTTTCGTACCTATCCGGTGTAAGATGATCTTCGGTATCCGGGTAAAATCCATCAGTCTGCGCTGATCCTCCATCTTTGTGACGTACCATGTGACTAAGTCAGGACCTGGTTCCTCAGTTTGCTTCCAGTGTTGCATCAAATGTTACATCATTTTTTGTGACTGCAGGGGGTGATAGAGTGCAGGTACCTTTTGAAGATCAGAGAGAAGAATACTTATATTTATATTTATTCAAAATAGCTACAGTGAATATTTACAGGCACATTTCTTGATGCACAAGGCACCGTACAAATCAATTAAAATATGTGTTAGGAAAACTCATAATCAAAAACAATCACCAAGACAAAAATCCCAAGAGTTTCTCTCTTTACGTTTCTTACTTGTTTACCAGCCAGGAGTGAATGCAGTGAGTTACAGTCTGCAGCTCCAAACACTCTGACCGAAACAGAAGAACAGACTGAGTGCAGTAGAATGCATAAAATAAAATAAATTTAAAAAAACACTAGTTAATCTCAGATCATCTGTGGTGAAAAAAGATTCAGTGTTGTGTGTGTGGAAGATTACATATAGACATATATAAAATATTCTGAGTTGTAAAAGCTGTTTTCTACTCCTCTCTCCCAGCCAGCTGCACCTGGTAACTCATAGTCTCATAAGAGCAGATCATCTTTGTGTGGGTAAAAGGAAGGACCAAGGCCAGCTGCCTGGAAGGGAAGAGATAACAAATAGTTAGCGCACCCCCACTATGGGAACGGGATGAGATGCTCAACTTATCTGTGTAGCCTTGGAGGAAGCTAGGTAGAGGACGCCTCCCCATCAGGGCTGTCTATTGGGTTCAGAGTCCCGCTGTTTATGTTGTGTGTCCTTATTTGGTAATGGGCATTTGAAACGACTCACACTTCCTGTGCGCCAAGGAACCGTGTATGAGTCTGATTGTTTCAGCCTCCCCAGAACACACCTGGAGCTTGCTATGATTTTATCTGTTTTGTTCTCCACTTGCAAGTGATATGAAAAGTTTTTTGTCCTTTGCACTTTTGCTGTCTCAGTCTCATCTCTGGAAAATCTGTGCATTTCAACAGTATGTTATGGTAATTCTCCTACCAGGTGATTCGAGTTTAAATTAAGGGAATAAGAAAAACACAGGGGAGGCCTTGATCATTTGACAAAAAGGCCCCTATTACCGCATAATAAATGTCAGAAGCGGCAAAAATTACCGCGCTTATTTTGGTAACTGAACGTCATTTTCAGCGCCATCACGCATAGAAAGTAGCACTAAATGACCAGAATAAACGCCGCAATTCAACAGGTAATCTTACAATGGCGTAAGAAGCGGCGTTTTGAATGAATTTAGAAGCTATAACCCGGTGTTATGCCGAGAAACGCATGCCTGCCGGCATTTCTTTAGCCAAACTGGCTACATATGGCCCACGAGGCTAACGACATTTCTATTTAAAACAGCCTCCTGCGTCGTTCCCTTTAACTGTCTCGCGTTTTTCATCCTGATTTTATCAGTAAAAAGTGAAGGTGTTTTTCATCCTGGTTTTAGCAATAAAAAGTGAAGGTTTTTCGTACCTATTCGGCGTAAAATGATCACCGGTGTCCTGGCGGAATCCAGCAGTTAGTGTTGGTCATTCATCTCTTCGTCGGACTCTCCGTTACACTCTTTAAACTCTGTGAATGTTTCTTCAGCAGGAGCTTAGGAGCTACCTGCGCGTTGGTACAAGAGGCTGAACGGATTTCACCCCCTGAAATCCCTCAAATATTTACCTAAAACACCAAACCGTTCTTCAAATTACCGTCATACAGCAGAAAAGCTAATGTTACGTTCTGTCCTTTGTCTTTTATCTTCCGTGTGTGTCACTGTGGCTCGGACTTTTGGTTCCGCTTTGACTTTTCCTCTTTGTTCCTTCGCTTTCAGTATTCAGTGCTATTGAATATTGTAATAAAAATAAATTGGAATGTTATTGAGAGGTTCGTTGTTTGTGGAGTTTTAGAAATGTGTTTCTTTTAGTAGTTTGTATAATTTTATAGTTGTATTTTCACTCTACTGGAACTCAGGGAGGGGTTCTGATGGTCTTTATCAACACCCTGATGCTGAGCCTGAACTGTTGGTTCCCAGTGAGAAACTGCGTTAACTAAAGTTTTAGTAGGTAGTGAGTGACTGTAAGAGAACAAATCAGACTGAAACACTGAGCATGTCTTCTTACTTGCAATAGAAAGTGCTGAGGGTGAAAATCACCTTCCTTTTCTTGATAAATGATTTTTCATTCAGAAAGATAGTTGTTTTCTTCATTTTATTTTTTAAAGCAAACCATAAAACATAACTTACATCAAATATGAGCATAACATAAACATAACTTCGCTAGTAAAAATGAAGCAAACCCTAAAAGTTGATCAATGAAACCCTAAGAACATTAATATTTAGTTAAATGATTCAATGCCATCTGTATATACATACACACACATTGCTGCTTTGATGGGTTGTGTAGATACATTTCAGTTTTGCAAAATTCCACTTAATGTCATAAACAGCAACAAAGTTGATCAGAGAAGAAGGAAATTGTCAGGCTGTACCATTTGGAGGTTAATAAATACACTTAGACAGTTTCTATTCTATAAATTGATGGTAATTTGTTAGAAGAGTCTCTGGAGCCAAAAATCAAAGAGATGAAATGTTGAACATCTGGAGCAGATGTGGATGGAGGATGATCAGCTCAGAGGTTGATCATAGGGTTCAGCTCTTCAAAATCATTCCCGTTTATTTGTATGTCCTGAAATCCATCCATATTTTTGTTTACACCTGTAGGATTGGAAACACACTGAAGTCAATATGGACCAACAATAAAACACAGAACAGGTCCATTAGAGATAGTAAATAACACCCACCTGTGCATTGTCTTCCACAAAGTCTATGAGCCAGAATTGCAACGCCAAGGAAGGAAACTAGTAGAAATGTGCCAAATATAACCATGACTATTTGAAGATTTTGATTTTCTGAAAGAAGACACAAAGTGTTTTTTATACAACATATGCTGCATATGAAATATTGCTAACAAGATGAACATTGACTCTGATGCAGATGGTCACATTTTAACCTGATTAATAACAAAGTTTCTTGAAGTTACTGTTTTTGCAAATGCTTCCCCATAAACCAAATTTCTTCATATTATTTATCAGGCTGAAGTTTAAACGGGGATAATTGTGGTTGCCATGGTAACAGCCGACCCACCTGGACTAGCTGTGAGGTGAGGCTTTGTTGTGTTCAGAGACGCAGACGTCTTTCCACAAGAGGTTTTGGTCACTTTCAGGACAAACGTTACTGTAGGAGAAAACAGTTTTACCCATGATAAACAACAGAGATCAGGTTTAATGAGCTGCAAGCAGAGAGTAAAATCTGCCGAATTACCTGAAGTCTGCAGCTCCCATTTCCTCAACACCTGGTTATAAGCAGCCAGGTCACAGCGGTAACGTCCAGAGTCTTCGGTCCTCAGTCTGGACAGGTGGAGTCTGAGTTGTCCTTCTCTCCCGTCGCTCTGAACTCGTCCTGAAAACTGTCCATCCTGAGACTCGGCTCCACTTATCTTTCGATACAGGACTTTAGGAGGACTCAGCAGGAGGAAACAGATCATTTTGGTGAGGGTCGTGTTGGTTTGGGTCATGTTGTCCCAGTTGAGGGTGAAGTTGTCGTCTTCTTCTGTTTCGTAAACAGATTGAGGGTTTTCACCTGCAAATATTCCTGCAGAGAAACGCCAAACATGTTAACCATGTCACCACAAGGAAGATGTGACACTTAGAACAGCAACAAGAAACCCTGAGTATGCATGAAATGTAGAAACTCACCCTGTACAGTGCAGGTCAGGTGAAGAAGGAAGAAGAATAAACTCATTTTCTCAGGGTCAGAAGAACAAAAACCAAAGAGACGTTTCTGCAAAACAAAGAGGAACATTTCAGTGTTTTAATAACAGAAAAGTTTAATTTATAGTTGATGAAGAACTGTTAGGAAGTTGTCAATCTTTCAGCAATAAGAGCTAAAGTGCAAAAGGGAAAATTAATTAGTAAAAAATGAATATCCTATTACATTAAAGTAAAGTAATTCACCTGGAATTAGAAAATGTTAATGAATTAATGATGTATAATTTCACAGGCCTTTACCACATAAAGTTAAGTTTCATTTTAACAATAAGGTCAATAATATCTTTTTCAGTAAAAAGACTGTTTTACCTAATTTTTGTGAAATTAAAGAACTGAAAACAAGTCTGAACACAGAATAAACTTTTAAAAGTCAAAAATCGGCTTAGTTTGTGGATATTTTAATTGTTAGTCGGTAGCATTACTAGTTCTTACTCTCACTTCTTGCTGTGTTTTGAAAAGAGAATCTTTAGTTTAAGATTTTATTTATTTCCAATAAACTGATGAAAACAGGAAATTCTTTCATCACTGGATCTGTTGAAATGCAGCAACAAATAGAAAACAGAGAAGTTTCTCTCAGCAGGAACAAACCCAGAACATTTGTTCTTATAGTGACTCGAATAAAAAACTTTCTACTCTGAGTTGGAAGGTGACAGTGAAATATTGTCAGATGTTTTGAATTCTCCACCTGCAGTTTTCCAGGAACCGTCAGACCAGTTGGTTTGTTTCTGTTTGTCAGCGGTAGCCGATATCTAAGAGCTCGTGGTAACGTGATCCAAACCAGAAAAGTAGGTGTGACTGCAGATGTGTCTCTGGATTCATCGCTCTTAGGTGACCTGAAATGATACCAAAACATTTCTGAACTTTAAACCTGACTCAGTTTAACATTTGCTTTTAAAGACCATAAAAATGACCTTCGCTCAGTTTTTTACACAGATAACAAAACCGTTTAGCTGCTAATCAGGTTATTGTGAAAGACCATGAGAGAGAAAAATTAAACTTTAGTTCAATAAAAAAACTATGTAGAATGTTTTATTTAATGTGTTATAGAAGTGTTGGACATGTTAATGATTTGACTGCATGATTATGAATTTCTGTAAATGTAGATCAGATTACACAGATATTAAACTGAATGCCAGTGTAAACAAAGAACATTTTCATAGAGCGCTTAAAGAAAACTAAAAGCTTTTATTCTTTGTAAGTTCAGCTTTTATTTACACATTTCCTTCCTAATTTTTTGTTTAGAACATACAGAATAATTTCTGTTAAGATGTAAAAACATTTTTCAGTATTTATATCAAACAATCCTGTCTGTTAAAAAATCTGTTCATAAAAATATAAAAAAAGAAGCATCTGAAAATAATCAAGTTTGTTTTCTACTAATCAGAAATAGCAGCAACTTTATTAACTTTAAATCTATTTTACAGTAAAAAAAACATGGATTTACTCTCTGATGTGTGCGGGTGATATTGCATCAGTCTCTGCTTGTAGACGATAAAGAGTGTATGACAATTTAAAACTAAAAACATAAAGACACAGACTGTGAAGTTTCAGATACTTACTTTGTCGTCGAGTTGTGAGCTGATCCTCCTCACTGTGATTATTAATATTTTCAGCAGGAGAGACAAACATGCAGTGAGTGAAGCTTCGTTGAGAATGAGGAAAGTCCCATTGATGAGGTTATTATATGCATCTGTTGCATCAGATTCACTCGTGACAGGAAACAGAAAGGAGATTTGTTTATATTAGCAACATGAAGATTTAACTCTCAGGTTACAAACTGGTTCTTCTGCTCAAGTTAAATGAAGCACAGTCTTGAACCTGTAAGCCAAAAGTTATTAAAACATAAAATTAACATTTTAACACTTAAACATCTAAGTACATTTGAAATAAATATTTGCCAACATTGTAAAGAGCACTTTCTACTTTGTATATTTGACAGGATAATTTTGGTACAAATTAAGTACCAAAGAGTTTTTAGTGAAACATAAAGTAACAAGATAGTAAAAACTGCAACTGTGATGTTTTTATGAATGAAACTGAAAGTCACAGCATTATATTTCAACTCATGCACAAACTGTTGTATCAAATGTTATATTATATTTTAACATTTAAAGAGTTATTTCAGTCTTTAAGGAAGAATAAGCTTCTTATTTTCAAAAACCCAAGAAAGAAATGAGATTAGTTTAATAAAATGGTTCATTTTAATAAAACAAAATAATTTAGCTGCAGGGCTGGATGATATATTTAATCCAGTATCACCATAATGTTTCATTCTAATGCAGATGTGAACAACAGTGACTCAAAATGACTCCTCTTTCAACAGCAGAACTAAAGAAACCAATTTCACATCTTTATCCACAAAACCCAACAGGAATGATTTTTACCAGTGGAAAAATACTAGCAAAAAAGATGTTGGGTCTATTTTGGTTCCCAACCTGCAAGAATCAACCAGAGATACAAATTACTTTTCTGCAGAAGAGGCGAGCAGAGCCAGCCGCAGAGACCCGCTGTCAAACACTATCTGGGGTTTCCTCCGCCGGCTCTCAGTCCCCAACTGCCTTTTATTATGTTAACAAAGAGGTTGAGATGTTCAGGAACCTTCTGTGGACCTTATCAGGACACAAGGATGAACATTATAAATCCGTTTCACAGGAAGCTGATAACACAGACAGTTGATGACAAAAGCAGCTCATAACACAAGGATATATAAACATTTCTAACCCCCAAGAAAACATCTGCAAAAACAGTTAAGAGTTTACCACAAAAGAAAGGAGTCAAGAAAACAGCACACAGAATAATAATATGAAAACATAACCTTTCAAATAAACTAACAAGTAAATGAACTTAGATAATTTTTCTAACAAAACAAACAAAGCCATAATACATCATTTTAATCAGAGCACAAACATGAAGCATTGATGAGATCCAAAAATCACTTTCCAACACAGAATGCCACAGAAAATATTTGACAGAAGAAAAATCTGCCTTTAATCCACATGACAAGTTTCATTAGAGACAAACTCTCCTTGGAGACGAGGGTTTAAATTTTAAGATAAATAACGTACAATCAGACTGAAAACTTTGAGAAATAAAACGTCACACAATAAAACATACAAGAGAAATAACCCTAACCCTAAGCCTGGAAATGGTAACACGACTAACAGCTGCATCTAATTAACAGAGCTTAATAGCTTAATGCTAAACCACTAACTTTTATCTCTCAATAATACAAGTAAACGACACAAAACGACCATAATATTCAACAGGACAAAGTAAAAATAAAGCTCTTAGGCATTTATGAAACGGAACTAAACCAACAACAGTATTACTTACATCCAATGGACGCACAGAAAGAGGTAATAAACAAAGTCTGTCTTAAGAGCAGCACCACTCAATACTCAGAGCCATAAGCAAGATGCAGCAAATACTGTATGAAGGATACAGACTTTGAAATAAAATACTACATCTGAAACACTGATAAAGAAAAACTAAACTAGAGGCTGAAAACAAACTAAGTGTTTTGTACAAGAATCAAGCATAAAATTAAACAGGTATGTATTATATTCTCCTTATATTTTGATCCCCAGGTTTAATGTATTAAGATGTAGAAAAGTAGAGGAAAAACCGTCTGTTATTCTGTTTCAGCCAAAGCCTGAAGAGTCTTGGACTTAAACTTTCGTTGGTTCAGATTAAAACTGATGTCACCAGGATTAAAGTCCTCAAGGTCTGTGGATCTGATGATTTGTATCCCCATCAGAATTTTTTGTTTCCTCTTTCTGAGAAATAAAATAATACCAACGATCAGAACAAATACAACCACAGGAATAAATATCAGTCCAAGGTTGGAGGTTTCTTTCCTCTCTGGTTCAGTGTTCGCTGTGGGTCCGACAGCAGGAGCTTCTGAAAGGAGTCAGGAAGACGTTCAGTTGTAGTTGGTACTAATTTGGTGGGACATTTAAATAAAATATGTATTTTTCCAAATCCAATTATAATATTTTTTTTCACTTTTTTTTCTGAAATAGAAATAAATGACAGAAAATATTTTAAAAAAAAGTTTCTGGTTTGACAAATTAAAATTTGATCAAACATCGTCGTCTCTGCAGTTTTAAGTTCCTAAATTCCTGCCGATTTGTTCATTTATTGGTAAGTCAGGAAGTTAAAGGATATTTGTGCTATGAACTGTTGGACGTCTGCAGCTCATTGTGATAAATCTTTTAAAAACACTGAGTATTGCTCTTTGAGTTAAACTTACTAGTAACGTTCAGGTGAAGGCTGGCAGAGCCCCATCCATATTCTGTGTTGACTTCACACAGATACAGACCAGAGTCTTCAGTCCTCAGTCTGGACACATGGAGTCTGATTCGTCCTTCTCTGAGGACGTC